>BQNB010016334.1:0-35553 GCA_026074375.1 Tanacetum coccineum
TATATAAGTTACTTGTTCATGATTAAGGTTACTTTCCATTTTTAGCAACTTTCTATTTTTAGCAACTTTCTATTTTTAGTAACTTTCTATTTTTAGTAACTTTCTATTTTTAGTAACTTTCTATAATTAGCATGATTCCTTGATTAGTACGTTCCATGATTAACATATTCCATGATTAGTATGTTTCATGATTAGTGTTCTTGTTATATTTGGTACTTTCCAAAAACAGCAGCTTCTAATTATAGTAAGTTTCCAAAAATAGACTTTCCTTAATTAACTTTCCATAAATGATAACTTTCCTGATTTAATAAGTTTCCATAATTAAACTTCCAAAAATAGACTTTCTAAAAA
Organism: Tanacetum coccineum; assembly: GCA_026074375.1. Lineage (NCBI taxonomy): Eukaryota > Viridiplantae > Streptophyta > Magnoliopsida > Asterales > Asteraceae > Tanacetum > Tanacetum coccineum. The sequence continues at coordinate 352 of BQNB010016334.1, forward strand.
TAGACGTTTCTATAAATAGCAGGTTTCTATAAATAGCAGATTTCTATAAGTAGCATGTTTCTATTTCTGTATTTATAATCCAAATCCTTGATCTTACATAATTTACGTACTTACTCCTTTTAGTTATTAATTTAATTAAACATGATCTTTAATTATCCATTTTTGCAAAACAAGCCTTATAATATAAATATTGGTATTTTCATTATTAATACTTTAATTAGGATCATACCATTGTACTTTTATATTTTACTCTTTTTGTCCTGCAGTTTACTAATTAAAATTCGGAATTACTATGTATATTATATTTAATTAATCATGTTTAACCCATTACAATTATCAAATGACAATTTTTACCATTCTACTTATTTTTCTCAGGAATTATACATTATATTAACATGCATAATAGTCCTTATAGTTATAAAAATTTCCAAAACAACCCTTAAAACTTTAATACAGCCCAGGCTAGAAATTAATCCATCAAACCTAATTTAGTTTTCCCCTATTATATGCAATCATTACACAATTCCTTATGGCTTAAATTAAGCATAAGAAAAATAAAGGCATAACCCAAACCTATTTGTTTTCCATTTTATTTCTTCCTTTTTCCTTGTTTTTCATAATCGGCAAATTAAAATCCACAATGAATTATTCTAACTCCTTTTATACAATCTTTATAACAATTTATCTGCTTCTTCATACATGATATCTACAAGTCATTAAAAATTATAAAATCGGAAGATAAATTTATTTAGAGCCGAATATGTTCTTGCAATTATTTAGGGTTTAGATCAAGTTTAGCTTAAATATCAAAAATAACGTGCATGGTAAATTTTTCATCGAAACATATCAGTTTTATATAATTGTAAATTGAGTTATAAAATACCTTTGAATATTTATGGGATGATTTATGTGAATTATTGAGTTCGGAAGGAATTTCGAAATTCAAAAGAACACATAAAATCGAATCAAGCTTTCTAATAACAATGAACCAATAATTTTCTTAGCTCCCTTGTACTCCCAAGAACCCTAGAAAATTCGTTCCTTGCCTTGAAAAATTTTTGGTGCCGCCACTAAATTGTTTAGGGTTTCGGAAATGAGTTTTTAAAGATTTTACAAATGAAAATTGTATATAAAAAGATATACAAAAGAAATGCCGAGATTTTTGGGGTTTTTCAAAGTATAAAATCAGATTTTATTTTGCCTAAAAATATTTCATAATTTCCCTATTATATTATATATTTAATTGTATAATATATAAATAATTAACCTTTTAATAATTTCGGCAAATACATCTATTTAGGTAATAATTATTTTTCTTGAATAATATAAGATATTTTAATCTTATATAAATTTCATACTTGTCACATGATGTACTTTATAATTTATAACACTTGATTGCATTTTATTCATGCTTTTATTAAATTTTCTTGCATTAGGGGCATTTTAGTAATTTTGCACTTGTTCTGATTTTAGGGTTTTACATGTTTACATCTAAAAAGTAAACCAAGTAATGTATCTCATCGTGAGATATGTACATGAGTATGTAAATCAATTTGTAACGAGTTTGAATCAACCAGGTAATGAATTTGTAAACAATCATGTTCTCACCCCAAAAATGTATGTAACACAAGCAAAACGTGGGGCTATAAACTCACCTTAAGCAAATAGTAATATCATCAATGATAAGTAAGCATGGAAAACGAGGCACGAAAACTCTAACCGCAACCTAAATTAATAATAAGCTTTAGAATAATGAAAACTAGTATGCAATGATGCAAATGCATTAATATCAGTCCTACATCACCCATACACAGTTGCGCTCGAGTTCTATAAGTTAAAACGTGGATTTCGAAAAAGTAAAATATTTATCTTTACGTTTTCAAAAGTGACAATATTTACGAGTTACCTATTTCACTAACCGATAACTCCTTCGTACAACAACCTATATATAGAGATTGTCAGGGAGGAGTCACTTTCTAAAAACTAGACGTTTCGTACTTGATAAAGTTTAGTTTATCATATTTCTATTCAGATTCTATCGGCACTTAAAGTAAATAGTGTCCAAACAGGTGGTCGCAGCTGATCATGGCTATTTCCACTTAGCCAAAATTTTTGGCATATCTCTCAACATTTGATATTACGAGGTCAGGGGTTTGGGGAACAATAAACTTCAATATTTTACACCTTTTTGGGTGTGTGATTAAAGTGGCTGTGTAAAGCCACTTGCCTATACTATATTAAATCAACTATGAGCCTTTGTCCTCGAGGTTGACGCGAACTGACTCGACAACGTAGTTTTTGTAAAGAGATGCAGATATTTCTTCCGGAATTGATTTTTATTTAGCCGTATCTTACTTGTCCGATCTCCGTTTTTAGTAATTCAACTTGCTAAATTTACGTCACGAGTTCTTCTACAAATCCCACTACTGTCTCGACACTCAAACCCATCCTAGAGTGGTCGTGCTAAGCTACCCATTTTGTAATTTCTACTATTTTCCAATCTTTTGATTTTAAGAACAAGACCACAAGACTATTATCGTATGGTCTAGGTTTCAAACAACAACATCTAGGGGAACTTTGAAATCATTTTATGGTAATAAGGTTTCATGTCTAAAAAATCCATTTTAACGTAGGTTTTTCTAAATACTGATGTATCAAACATCAGGATAGTGGTACCTTTTCTTTTGAAAGAAACTATTTTTAAACAACATATGCATATAGGTGATGTATGATGAACATGCTATGATATATATGAGTGTAATACTGTATGAAGAAGGCATGCCAACTTACTTGAATGTGATGAGAGTGATTAGCAAAAGAAAACCCTAGTTCGACACTATACGACCCAACTAAGCTTCCACAACTTCTAGTCTTTTATATTATTTACCCAAATGAGCTTGCAACAAGCTATTATGCAGAATTTCATGAACTCATGTGTGTTGTTTGTTTCCAGCCGTGAGTACCCAAGAAAGAAAAAAAAAGAATTTGTATTGCTTTGCTTTGCTTGTGAATTATTGATGGGAATGACTAGCATTTATATTAATAACCAAGGTAGGGTACATAAGTATTTTTTAATTAGTAGGGTATAATAGATGGAATGATTAGCCAAAAATTCAGGGGGTGGTGCGTGTGAGTAGAAGCAAGAAAAGGAAGCAAAATACTAAAAGATTGCATGTATATATAAATCAAAGGCTAGTTGATTGCATTATTAGGAGAAAGTGGAGCTAGTTGACAATTATTGATGTGCTAGTGGTCCTTGTGGCTTCCGAAAATCAGGAGGGGGGCAGGTGAAGCGGTTGAGTTTTTTTTTGATATTTTGCAAAATATTTTGTTATATTTAAAGTTTAAGGTAAAGAATTAAGTGTGATTAAAATACTTGTAAGGTGTGGTGTTAGTTAATTTATTTTCATGTTGTACAATCTTGACCAATATGTTAACAGGTTGAATTTTTTATAAAACTTTTGAGCATTGGGATATAGTAATGGTTTTGTGAAGGTAGAAAAAGTTTGGGTGGTTCGGGTTATGCCTACAGTATTTTATCGCGAACGTAAAAAAAGCTTTACGTAACCATAAAAATAAATGGTTGCAAAGTTAATAAATTTTACTCCAAATAATTATCTAACACTTTGTTTGAGTAAACATTTTACTTGTTTGATGTCCCATTGAGTTGAAAATGTTCATTTTTAGTTTACGCGATTTAATTAACGATTAAAAATAAAAAAGCAAGCTTACAAGACTAAAAATAAATAGTGGATTAAATGACATTGTAAATGACCTGAAAACACGGGGTGTTATACTATCAAAAAGATCAGAGGTAACGATCATTCGTAATGAGTAAATTCTCGTGGTCCCCTCTCTTTCTTTTCGACTCAATGCATCCGCTACCATATTTGCCTTACCAGGATGGTAGCGAATTTCGCAATCATAATTCTTAAGTAAGTCTAACCACCTTCGTTGCCTCATATTTGGATCTTTCTTTTCTAAGAAATATTGAAGACTCCTATGATCGGTGTAAATTTTGAATTTCACACCGTAAAGGTAATGCCTCCATATCTTCAAAGCAAAGACTACCGCCGCGAATTCAAAGTCATGGGTCAGATAATTCTCTTCAGACTTATTTAATTATCTTAAGGCATAAGTAATAACCTTGCCCCATTGCATAAGAACACATCCGAGACCGTGTAAGATGCATCACTATAAACGACCATATCTTCCGGTTCCGTTCGGGTTGTAGATATAGAATCAGAGCCTCACTAATTCTTTCGCAAGGTATTAAAGTTTTCTTGCTTTTACCCCACATAAAGGAGTATTTTTCTGGTGAGTTTAGTTAAGAGGGGAAGCGATCTTAGAATAATATTGAATGAATCTTCTGTTAATAGCATGCGTGAGTAGAAAATTCGGAATTTCACCCAAAACACTCTTCAGAGCTTGCTAAATTCATTCATCGCCTTTAATTTTAGACGGGTCACTTTAAGACTTTCAAAGTTTAATAACATGGATCGAGAAATTGAACTTATTTTTTAACCCAAAATTTACATTTCGAGGAATTTTTCCAATACAATCTTTCATTTTTAAAGGGTTTCTATTGACTTCTCGGTAATATGAATTCTTATGCTCCTTCTGGGTCTGAATGGACAAGAATGACGTTCGATGAATACAAGTATGGACTTATATAACATTGTTTAATTACCGGTTCATGAGGTCCATGATTATTTTCGGTGCATTTGTAAGGCCGAAAGGCATAACAACAAATTCATAGTGCCCGTAACTCGTACTAAAAGCCGTCTTAGGAATGTCTTCTTCTTGGACCCTCAATTAATGGTAGCTCGAACGAAGATCGATCTTTGAAAACAACTTAACACATGGGTTGATCGAAGAGAAGAGATCATCAATTCTTGGTAAGGGATATACATTTTTCACCGTGACTTTATTTAGCTCACGATAATTTATGCACATTCGCATACTACCATCCTTCTTTTTAACAAATAAGATTGGTGCTCCCCACGGTGAACTACTAAGGCGAATAAAGCCCTTTATCAAGTAACTCTTGGAGTTGGCTCATTAACTCCTTCATTTCGGACGGAGCTAGGCGGTATGGAGTTTTAGCTATAGGAGTCACACCCGAAATAAGATCAATTCGGAACTCAATTTGCCTTTCGGGTGGAATACCCGGCAAGTCTTCAGGAAAAACATTAAGAAATTCATTAACAATCAGAAATCTTTCACACTTTAATTCTCGAAACTAGTATCTATCACATGTGCCATAAAGGCTTGGCAACCATGTGACAAATACTTCTTAGCCTTCATTACGGAACATAACCTAAAATTGCCATTCTTTATCTCATAAATAATGATTTCCCGACCTTGAGGATTTACAACCCAAACAAGCTTTTGACTACATAAGATATTGGCATTATATTTATCAAGCCAATCCATGCCGATCACGATATCAAATACTCCTAACATAATAGGAATCAAGTCGATCTTAAAGATACTATCATCAATCTCTATCTCTACATCATGATACACATTAGACACAACTATAACTTTACTATCAGCTATTTCTTCTTCTAAAGGGAAATGGAGTTTATTTGGTGGAGCGGATAGAGTTTTACTAAATTCGAGGGATACAAAAGAGACACTTGCACCCGAATCGTATAACATACGAGCGAGTATGAACTAACAATTATTCGTACATGTAACGACAGTCATGCACCAACTCTATATTATCTGGGGCATTACTTAAAACACGAGCTTATGGGTTTGAAAACCTCAGCTTCTCCATTTTTCTTCCTTGATTGACTTTCAAAAGGCTTGGCTTCAATCACCTTCGGGTTTGGACATTCATTTGACTTGTGTCCTAATTGATTGTAATTATAACACAAGATCATCGGCTTCTTGCAATCCTTGTTCATGTGGTTCAAGGCACCACACTTGTAGTAACTCGGCAAATTTGCTGACATACACTACAAGATGAGGTTAGTTCTTATGACCACTTTAATGGTGTCTTGATTTGAGTTCCACCACTTCTTCGGTTATGATCTTGCTTAGGCTTCTTAGCATCTCGGTCTCTAAATTCTAGCTTTCTTTTAGTCTCCTTAGCCTCCTTACTTTTCTTCCTTAACAAATCCACCTCTCTCACCCGAGTTAAAAACTTAGAAGAGAGATCATCTAAAGTAGTGGCATTTGAAAGGGAGTTTACTCTCTAATATATTCACCGTAACATAATTTGGGAAATCTTTCACCTTATGATTCTCATTTCTATGGTTACTCGGGAACGATAACAAATCAAATCATTAAAATTTTTCCACATCTCATTCACCATCTCACTAGTTTGCATAAGGGCTTGGAATTCTTCTCGAATTTTATCAATTTCTTTGACGGGATTAAATTCGGCGTTGAACAACTCCTTAAATTCTTTCCATGTACACGCTCCTATCCATTCCTCACCTTTCTCGCAAACCTTTCCTTCCCACCACATCTTAGCACTATCACGAAGAAAGTTTGAAGCAAAATTAACTTTGTTTTTCTCCTTACAATTACTAGTGCGGAAAGCACCTTCGACGGCAGCAAGCCATCTAGTACTAGCGATTGGATCAAGTACTCCATCAAACTTTAGCACATCACATGCCATAAAATAACGGTAGGTTGCCATCTCATTTCTAAAGCCGTTCATAATTCCTCCCTTTTTAAACTCTTCTAGCTCATTTCGAACTATCTCTTTATGATTGTTGGTTGTTTGGCCTAATTAAGTAAGGCTATACATTATAATTTGTTTGATCCAACTTCAATAGATCGAATTCCTTAAGCTTGTTTAGGTTTTTGTTAGTTACTAGTAGATAAATCTAACACAACTATAGTTGAAACGTGTTTGTTGTTTTTAAAGATTGTGCAAAATCTAATCTTTAATATTAGCCGCTACTTCATTCTTATAAACATAAGAGAAGAAAGAATTATTAATGAAACGTAATTCACATGAAACATACTAATTAACAAATAAGCTCACAATATTATCAATATTAATAATATGAATACCTTAAATTATTAGGGTTACAAAGACTTGAAGTATGGAATTATTACGTCTAGACTTCAAACAGATTGATAAAAGATATAAACTCTATGCCCTATGAAATCCTTTATACACCAAGGAGTCCTGTCGGTTACTAATACTTTCCTAAGATATCCATAAACCTTGTCTATAAACAAATAACTTAATACATTCATATAAAGCAGTACTAACGAAAACAATACTAAACTATTAACCTCAGCAGCATGAACTTATCTTGAGACTAGTCTTTAACCTTTCAGCCTAGTCTTTACATTCACTTGCAAGTGTAACTTTGTGTACTAGCAGTAGTAAACACTTAGAATATTTTCTTGAGCAGTCTAATATTTACTTAGCAGTAGTAACTGTGTACTACTAGTAGTAAACACTTAGCATATTTTCTTTGAAGTTCATGAGCAAATAAAATCCTGTGTAGCAGCATTACATAAAAATAAGCACGCAGTAGTTCAAACAATCATCAAGAAGATTTTAATTCCCAACAATCCTCCACTCTAAAACTTGATTTTCTTCTTCAAAATCATCAAGTTTCTCATTTAAATTTATCAACACCAAAACTTCTTTACTTTTAGTGTTTCATGATGAATTTAGAAGCTGATATAGCCATTTAACTTTCATAATCGAATTATAAGCTTCTTTTTCTGGGAGTGGCCAACATAGAGAAAGTGTATAAGTGGTTTTAAGGGGGATACTTCTTCTCTACTATATATAAATTACCTCATGTTGGATCATCTAGGAATGTTATTACACTTGAGTCATTTATAACTTCCAAAAATTCAACTACTTTGTATTCTTGTTGATTCTTCTATACTTTTTTTTCTACATGTGGTTTACAAAATTATTTTCAAATTCACCCCAGACAACAAATCTATGTCTTCAATCTGGTTTGTTGACTCATTATTTAGCTTTACCAACTTGTCAAATCTTACACCACTTCCATGTAAAACTTTTTAAGCATTTGACTAAAGATCAATGTACATTTTGAGACTTTCGCCATCAGCTTTATTATTTTGATAATAGCTTTTTCTTTCTTCTTTATGAATCTTCCAGCCAACAATACTTGGAGACTTAACGTCAACAGCTAAAGGTCTTATAGCATCAATTGGCTAATTTCTCTTCGCAGGTGGAATGATTTTCATTAACTTTTTTAAGATACTGCAGGTTTCTTTGTCATCTTCCTACCTTTTTGCTTCTGTATATCTTGGGATCAGCTCTATTCGTGCTTTCTTTTCTTTGCTTCCACAACTCTGTTCTAAGTACTTTCAAATGGATATTTACCCTTTTGAATTTCTGTCTAAACATACTTCGGAATAATCACAATCTCTTGCAACTTCAAATCCTTTGAGCTTGTACCCCTTCCATGTTTTTAGGTAGTACAATTATCTTTCTCTGTTGAGCTTTTGTGGTGGTTTTGTTTCTTTTCTTTGCTCTTTTAGCTGCAAAATGCTTTCTTTTTTATCTAGAGTTGTGAAATAATGTAGCCTTTCTTTAATAGACACTATTCTTGTTCTTGTGCTTGACTATTCTTTTCAGCCAATTGATGATCTGGCATCATCTTTTGATGTATATCATCTCATGTTTCAATCAAGGTAATATTGGTTTCTTCTTTCTTTTTCAGCTTTCTTTCTTGTAAAGTCTTTTTTCTTCATTCAAATTCAGCGTGTATATTTTAAAGCAGTTTCTTGATCAAGCCTGATTAGATCTTTCTTGTTCATAGGCTTTACAGGTTCTATCAATATCCCTTTACCTTTGTCCTGTGTTTGTTGTGAAGATAGTTGTGAAGATATTGTTGTTGTAGATTCACCCAGATCTTGTATAACAACCCCTTTATTCTTGGGTTTTGTACTTTTCATTTCTTTCACGTACTTGGCAATAGTAATATCATAATAGTTGTAGCCAAACGCCTTCTCATAGCAGAAAACATTCACATCATGAAACCACTACCCAGTGTAATTTCTAATCTCCATCACTGGCATCATTCCTCCTTGTTTGGTGCATCCTCCCCAATAAAAACTTTCTTCATTATCAGAGGATTCTACCTAGTGTCAACCAACTTTGTATTATCTCTTCAGCCTATGGAAATCTTTGACCTATCTTTTCTTTTCAAGGTTTTTGACCCTCCACTTTTCAAAATAGCAATCTCTATTATATTGAGTGGTCGTTGTTTCTCCAAATCAAGACGCAATTTTGGTAAAGTGGTAATAGTGCCATAATTCATCAAGTTTAGGTCGTGCCTCATCACTTTAAAGTGTTCGTACTCTTGCGCACAAAAAACACAGAGAGCATAGCAAGGGACAGAGTAGCTATGGAGCAGTAAATCATTAGAATGTTTACGATACACTCTAAATACTAGTTTGAGCCATAGTATCCTCCATGGGTTTCTTGGCACCGGGACCACCTCCTCCATTAGTCTTGGAACTATGTTATTAGTGTCGTTGCCTAGATTGGGTCTGATTTATGTTTCCACTGTTCTGGCTTGCTTCTAGCTAGATGCAGAGTAGAGTAGTGGCTAGCCTCACCAAAACTGTTACCTTACTCTTATGGAAACCTCATCTGCACATTTTAATAGGATCACTAGGCTGAGGTAGTGAGTGTCCTTTCTTTTAGGCTTCCTAGGTTGTTGTGTCTTTTGAGGTTGAGTAGATGGCTGAATAAAGGTGGGTGTGTGATGAGGATCAGCTGGTGGAATTGTGAAACCTTCATCCAATTATGAATTGGTTTTGACACCATTGTTTGAATTAAATGTGTTATCTACCAGAAAACCTTTTGCCTTACCTTCTCATATTTCTAAAACTCCTTTTAGTTGTGAGAGGGTGCAAATATATATTCTCTTTTGATCGTTGCATCCCATTAAGTTGTTTGGTCAAAAATATTTGTACAAACCTTGGATACATCAAAAATTTGCCAGACAAATTATCCAAGTTTCTAATCATACTTTCAAAAATAAATTTTGAAAAATTAAATTTCTGGTTTGTAGCTAGAGGCTGTGTAATAACCAAATTACCAAACATACCCCTTTCCCACAATGTATCTACTAAACTCATTCAGGCAGTAGTCTTTGGACTTAAGACACTGTAAAAATAGTCTGAATTAGAAATTTCCATTGTTGGGGGAAAGATATGGTTTATAAAAAATGTTCGTTTTGTGAAAATTTTTCATCCCCCATCAATGTAAGTTGTTCAAAAAATGGTATTAGAGTTGGTAAACAATCATCACCTTCTCATCTGCTAGTGAAGATTTCATCATTAGTCTGTAAGCTAGGACATGTTCCTTGTCATGTGCCTAGAGATCATATCAATCACTCTTGATTTGTAAATCTATTTGTGGGATTGCCCTGCAACATCTAGATAAGAAAATCAGTTTCTTTTGGGGACCCAAGCCATCACTGACTTGGATCTGCCTTGTGCATCAATATAATTAAACTTTTTTAGGGTGATTGATGCACTGTTGTGTTTAGAAACATGGTCTAAAACTTTATGCTTTGGTTTCCAAACCCAACAAGCTGAGGCCTTAGCAGCATTAAAATTATTTCCCTTACAGCATTAACTATACTTTGGCTCTCTAGTAGTATTAATTTTTTTATCCCTAACAGTATTAACCCTTTGATTAATATTACTGTTTTTAAATGTTGTGTTCTTATGAATGGCCTCTTAACAGTTGAATATGTTGTTTTAGAAATATATGACATTGGTCTAGCAGCATTCACTGTTGTTTTTGGGTGAGCAGCATTTACTTGTCTAGCAGTATTAACTGATACTAAACCAGACTTCATTAGTACTGCCCTTGGAACCATATTCTTTTTAGCACAAGGGTGAGTCTTTTTAGCAAAGTTTTGATGATTCACCCTTTGAGTTTCAAACAGGTTTTACCATCCTTTGATTTTGAAACTGTTTTTGATGGTAATTGCAATCAACTTGCAAATGTTCAAAGCTTCCACACACATAACATGCCTTATTAAACATCTTAAAATTGCTTCCTAGTTTTTGAGACATCATATTGTTCCAATTTCTTTGATTGCCTTTTGGACTGTGAGTGTTTTGCCTATGTTGCTCAACTTGTTTAACAATTTTCCTAGTAGTTTTTTCTTGTTGTTTAGATTTGACAATCTCTTTCTTAACAATACTAGGCCTAACTGTTTTTTTTTCAATTTTAGGCTGAGACACATCCTTTTCCTCATCATCTGACACCCATTCTTCAATAATTGGGGCATCATCATTCTTCCTAACTACCTTAGGCTCTTCTTCACTAGACATAGCTTTACAGTTCTCAACTACAGGCTCATTAACAAACTCATCTAAACCAGTAAAAGACAAGTCAGGTGTTGGAGGCATGAAATTTCCTGTGTAGGGAGGTGGAACTGCATTATAATTTTCATAGCCTAAACCTTTCTTGCAATTGTCAACTATCTGACTCTTTATGAGCTTGTTTAAACTTTTAGATGCATGATCAAATTTATCTACATTAAGTTGAATGCCATCTTTTTCTTTTTTGAACTATTTCAAGCTTCTTCCTAAGCTCTCTAATAGCTATTTCTCCCATGTGAATTTCAAATTTTAAGCCATTAATATCTTGTAAATAAATAGATTCATTTGCTTTATAAACTTCAAGTTTTTCTTCCACTGACTTTAAGCCTGTCTTATAACCTAGAACCATTAACTCAGATTTCTTTAAATCTTTTAATAGTTGATCATTTTGAGATTTAAGAGATTCAATAGTTTTCAAACAAGATTTTGGACAAATAGAATCATTGGATACCTCTGAGTCAGAATTTGAAGATGAGAAAGCCATGCGTGCATAATTAGGCCCTTCCTTAGCCTGATCACTCCAGTCATATCCACCAAGACCATCACATGACACCAAAGCTGTGGAAGTAGATATTTCCACAGGAACACTCCTTAAGCTTTCATTGTTCTTGTTGTCTTGATTTCTTGGAGCTCCACACTCCCTAACAAAATGTCCCCTCTTGTGGTAGTTGTAGCACTCTACTTTGGACTTATCAAAACTAATAGTCTCATTGCCATTAACAGTAAGCTTCCTTCTTGTATTCTTCAAAAACCTTCTTGCCCTTATAGTCAACATGGCCATTTGCCATCTCAAATCCATCTCTTCCATGTCATCTGGATGGATTTGTTGCAAGTCCTCATGTACAAGTTGAGGACTATTTGGTTGACTAGCAAAGAATGCACAAATAACAGCATCACTCAAGTTATCAATATTTGTAGAGTTAGCAGCATTAACTTGAGTGCTAGCAGTAGAAACTCCATGAGCAGTATTAACTGCTTCATTAGTGCTGCTAGTGTTGTTATTTGAAGAGGACACAAAAGCCATGTTCTGTGTGCTTGAACTTGAGCTAGACATCCCTTTAACTTCTGGTTCATACACCTTGAGGTTGTTGTAGAGATCATCCATGCTCATTGTATCCAAATCAGCTTTATTCCTCCACACAACAGCATGTGTGTTCCACTCAGGTGACAAACTTCTTAATAACTTTTGATTAACATCTTCTTGTGAAAGCTTTTCATCCAAAAGCTCCAACTGACTCACAAGCTTTTGAAGCCTATCAAAAGTTTGATCAAGCATCTCTGAGCTTGGAGCAGTGAAGTTTTCATATTGCTGCTTTAAGAGATTCCTTTGAGTCTTTCTTGTAGTTGCATTCCCACCAAATCTCTTTTCAACAGCTTCCAGCAACTTCTTAGCATCCTTTATAGAGTTAAACTTTAACTGATGTTCATTGGGAATGCCCATCATTAAAGTACTTCTAGCATTCACTTCTAATCTTCTTTGAGCCTTATCTTCAGTAGATGTAATGGGCATCACTGTTGTAACACCTTTCACAACTTGTGTTTTTAGCAAGGTTGCGCCATTTTTTATGACTTCCCACAGTGCATAGTCTATCATCTGGATATATTGTTTAATCCTCATCCTCCAGATCTCATACTTACCAGGTTTGAGCATAGGAACTTTAGATACAGCCACCATGTGTGCAGAATCTTGATCCATATTTTTAAAAAAGGATCTTTTGTATAAAAACAGGTTCTTCTTATTCAAAGCTTTTCAACAAGCTTTGATACCACTTGTTGATCTCACTTCAATAGATCGACTTCCTTAAGCTTGTTTAAGGATTAGTTATATTAAATAAATCTAACACAACTATAGTAAAAACTTTGTTTGAATGTATTAAGATTATGCGAAATCTAATCATTAATATTAAGAAGAACTATCAATGAAACAGTAATTTAAAACAAATAAGCTCCAATATTATTAATGATAATAATACGAATACTCTCAAAGTATTAGGGTTACAAAGACCTTGAAGCTATGAATTATACGACTAAGATTGATAAAAGATTATTTTAATGCGTATAAAACTCTATGCCCTATGACCTCCTTTTATACACCAAGGAGTCCTACTAGGCTTACAATACTTTCCTATGTATATAAAATCATTTCTATAAATAACTAATACATATCAAGTAAGCAATACTAACAAACATTACTCACTTAATACTAGCAGTACTAACTACTTAGAATTTTTTCTTGAGCAGTAGAAACTCTTCAGCAGCATTAACTTCAAGCAGTCTTTGTACTAGCAGTAGTAACTTTCACTAGCAGCATTAACTTCAACTGAGCAGTCTTAACTTTGTACTGGCAGTACTAACTATGTACTAGCGGTAGTAAACACTTAGCATATTTTCTTTAAAGTCCATGAGTAGTACTAACTTCAGCTGAGCAGTATTAACACAAACATGAGCAGCAGTAATTCAAACAACATCAAGAAGTCTTTTAATCCCAACATCAACGGTTTGTTTGATAACAGTCACAAATCTTGACCATTCTGGTTGAAGTTGTTGTAGAAACTGAACATTAACTTGCATAGTAGCAACTTCCAACTAGTTTCTGACCATTTCATTCATCATTTTATAGAACCTGGAGTAGTATGACTCAATTTACTCCCCATCTCTTGAAGTAAATCTACCAAATTCCTAAAACAAACTAGTCTTGACATCCTGCTTGTTAAGAGACTTACCCTGTTGTAACCTTTCAATGGCTATCCACATATCATGAGTTGTTTTCCAAGCATCAACATTTGAGTAAATGTCATCCCTAATTCTAGTCAAGATCAAATGAATTGCTTCAGCTTCTGCATCATAATGAGATTTGTTTTCAAGAGAGATATTCGAGAATGTCTCAGAAACTAATCATTCTGGAATTGCTAGAGAATCATCTGTTGAAGGTTGACCTGGAATTATGAGATTAGAAAGTTTATAAGGACCTTGTAAGATGCATTTCTTCAAGGCTTCACCGTTTGGTTTTGTATCAACATATCTCATGAAACGTGATTGCCACTGAGCATATCTTCCCATTGCAAGCATTGTTGGACGATCTCTTGAACCAGCTTCCATGATGTTGTTATGCATTTGACTATTTGTTGCCTTTGTTGTGATTGGAGTAGTCATGATGAATGATTTGTTTGTTATGAAGTGAAGATGATATCGAAGGATCTTAAGCAGGTAAAGTAATTCATGTTGAGGTTTGCTGATGTAGATTTACTTGTCTTTGAAGTCTAATCAAAGAAGTGTGAAATATAAATCAAACACTAAAACTGTAAGATAAGAATCTTATTTCACGGGATTTTACAAAGTTCTGATATATTTCTCAAAGTGAACCAAAAATAAGTTAACTGAAATTCCCTTTAACTGAAATTGTTTGTATCGAAATTGAAAATTGGTGAAGTATGTTATGACATATATCGCATGATTATGTTAATACATAATTCACAGGTTTATTACACAACATATTTTGCAAGATTTATAAAACTTTGACAGAGTTTTGTTTCAAGAAAATGTAATAAATTGCAAGAATACACCTGTTACATAAATCGCACACTTATTTCGCACAAATATGTCATTACATATTTCACACACTTATGCTTAACATATTTCGCACACTTGTGAGAATTTTGGTAGAGTTTTGTTCTTGATTATGTCATATTTCGAAAGCTTGTAACACCTGTAATATTTCACACACTTGTTTTATACGAATATGTTATAACATATTCCGCATAAACATAAATCACACACTTATGTTAAATAATATTTCGCACAATTCAAAAAATTGCCTATTGCCTTATTATCTCACGAATTTCAAAAATGGTGAAGAAAAAATTTGTTTGATTTAGGGTTAATGAAACCTAAGTAGAATTTGTAAAAAAAAACACAAACACGTTATAATTCAATGAAAGTACAAACGGATCTTCAAGAAAATAAGCTTAGCTTATTCAAAATAAGCTTAAAATAAGCATGTGACGTGCGAATTTTTTACCATAACGAATCACTAAACCCACCCTATGGGAATGGTTTTGAGTGTAACATGCAGTAGCTACAGCTTCATCCCATAGAAATAGCAGAGATTTGGAGAAAATAAGCATGGTCCTTGCAGCCTCTACCAACGTACGGTTACGCCTTTCAACTACACCATTTTGTTATGGAGTACATGTAGTGGATATGTGATGAGTAATTCCAACCTCTTCCATATAATTCTGATTGAGAAACTCGGTGTCATTTTCGATACGAAGATATCTTACTGTAGCATTTAGACTGGCTTGGGCTTGCTTCAAAATTTTGATAATAATCTCTGGAGCTTCATCTTTCGTTGTCAAAAACTTCACCTAAGTAAAATGAGAATAATCATCAATGATGACAAGAATATATCTTTTCTTGTTTATACTTTCTACCCGCATCGGTCTATACAAATCCATATGCAGCATTTGAAGTTTCTCATTTGTACTTGGTTCTGGCTTATGTTGATGAGATTCCTTCTTGCTTTTTCCCATTTGACATGCCGAACACAAATGATCTTTAGTATACTTCAAGTTGGGTAGCCCTTTGATGAGACCTTGTTTAGCATGCTGATTGATGGTACCAAAGTTTAAGTGAGAGAGATGATGGTGCCATAACCAAGATTTTGTCTTTGAAGCTTTGGAGAGTAGACAAATTGGGGAAGACTTCATCATATCTGCCATTGAGATTGTATAAAGATTAGAATCATGAGAACCCGATAGTAGATCAACACCTTCCAAGTTTCGTACAAAACAAGTGTGTTTCCTGAAAGCTACTTCGAGATCCGAATCACAAAATTGCCTAACGGAGAATAGATTATGACCAAGTCCTTCAACGTAGTAAACACGTGAAATAAGAATATTCCCCATTTGTAGATCTCCATATCCCATATAGCTACAAAATGATCATTGTCGAATCGGACCATTTCGATAAATATGGAAACAAAATTAATGAGCTTATCACGGTGTCCAATCATGTGTTTGGAACACCTAGAGTCTAAATACCAAAGAACAATTTCTATAATCTGCACAAAAAGAAACAAGAAAAACATATTTACAAAACGGGTGGATCCCCAAATTTTGATTGGGTTCCGGGTTGTTAGTGAACCTAAGTGACTCCTAGATAGTCGAACTTCCAAGGTGGAAGCTCTTCATCCCGAATAATTCCCTCAAATCCAAAATCATGTAAATTAAATGGATGACGTTTCGTATTTAACATGCATTTAGAGAGTGATCCCCAGGCATTGGCATATCTAAGACTTAGTTTAGGACACGGTTCATCAACCAGAATTACTATGGTTGTTAGGATATGTCCAGGAGGAACAACTATGGCAGACGTGTCATTAGAAGAAGAAGGGGGCGTGATTTTCCTACCAAGTTAAATGTCCTACCAGTGGGAATCCATTTAAGACCTACAGTTTTAAAGATCCCTCCTGTTGTTTTCCATTCCCTTTTAACTTTTTATTTTGCAGATATATCCACTTTACGTTTTTACATTTTCTTAAGATATTGAACAACACAAGCATCATGATTTACAGAAAACAAACATTCATTATAAGATAAGCAAATAGTATCAGAATTCTTTGACAAAGCAACATTCTTAACATTCGCATTACAATCTGAAACATGATTATTCTTATTATCACTAGACTTAAACTTCCTATGGTGGGCTTCTACTTTATTCTTCATGCTTCTACTTGATGGTTGTGGGATCCTATTATTCTTTGTAATGCTTCTAGACTTTGATCCGCTAGCATTAATAGAGCTTACTCTTCCTATAGAAAGCAACATAGTGTTGCAGTCTTTCGAGTGTTTTGCTTTACTGCATGCTATTTTGTTATTGTCTTAATTGTATGTTTCATTCTAGATGCATCTACGTAAGGCTTATTGTCGGAGCCTACTTTTCATTCCCGCTTTGAATGAAAGGGCATAAGGCACTAACATACACTAACAGTTCTTGAATTCGCTCAGCAAACTTAGAGGCATGACCTATATGTTCATCTAAAGGTTTTAATGCTCGAGCTTCTTCTAATAATTCATGTAGTGTTGCTACGTGCTCCTTAGTGACTTTCCAATATTCGCGATGCACAACCCTATTGTTCTTAAAGTACGCGTTGATTGGTTCAAACTCAATCTTAAGCAAACCTGGGGCAAGAACTTCTGTGCATTTTTCAATTATCTTGTTGGTAGTCAAGTATGAATTAACTGATTTTGATAAATCATTTTTCTCAACAACTTTAGGAATAAGCTTTGATTTAGGAAACGAAGTTACTGAGTAAAGTTTAGTTATTGAAGTTGAAGGTTTAGAAAGCTTAGTATTCACACTTGTACCATTATGATTCATTTGAGATTCAGAAAACTTTCCCTTTAACTGTGCTCTTAACTTGTAATTTTCATAAATCTGATCATTAAGTTTTTGTTGCAAAGAGTCAGTTTGAAGTTTCATTTTTGCCCATGTCTGCTGATTGAATCATACAGCTTCTTATATTCTAACTTAATGTGTTCTCGTTCCTAAACTATGGAAGAAACCTAAAAATCTAGAGGCACGTTCTCATCCTCTATTTTCTGAATCCTAGAATCAAAAACAGGTAATTCACACTGAGTCTTTTGGCTCTTTTGAGCTAATAGATTTTTCAACTTATTGATTACGTGTAACATGTCTTGCAATTGTACTTTTAGATCATTTATCTCAACAGATTGATTATTGATTTTTTAACCAAAAAATGTTATTTTTTGTTTGAGGATCATTAAAAATCATTTGTTCTTTGTGATTTTGAAAAGCAATATTAAGAGTAATGTTGTATTCCTCAAGTTTTACAAAACATTTTCTTAATTCACACAATGATTTGTTTGATTCTTGAAGATCTAAAAGCACAACGTCAAGACTTTTACACTTTCCATAATCATCAACTTTATTCAACGAACGCAAGTATGTGCACATAATATCACTAGCGATATTTTCTACTAAGAGTCGATTGTTGTTGATTAAAAGTTGTTTCTTTTCAATTCAAAAACTTTTCTTTGCCACAAAACACTAATCAACCTCGTCTTCCATTTGTTCAAAAATATCTTTCATTTCTTTAACCTCAGCAATAAATCCCTTTTTAAAAAATTTGAAAGTTTCTTTTAGGTTTTTAGAAAATGGTATTACAGCTGCTTTAAAAGCACCTTTTATATCTGATTGCTCCCAGCTACCAATTTCATGAGGTGACAATGTAGTTCTTCTTTTGATGCATTCATCAAACTTAGTGAGAAGATCTCGTGCTTTGTTCAGATTCCTGAGAACCTCACTAGTTGATGGGAAGGAAAAACTTTGGGTTTTGAAACAGTTACAGGAGGACTTGGTATTGAGGACCAATATAATTCTTCTGCTGACAATTGTGTTTGTGGAACAAAAATATCATAAATTTTGTTTAATTTGGAGTAATCAATCGGTTTAGTATTAACAACAGTTTGTTTTTCAAGCATTTTCAACCGACTTTCTTCAACAAGTATCAAAGTTTCCTTAGAATCACACACAGATACAGGATTATGTTTATCAATCAACACTATAACACCCTGTGTTTTAGGGTCATTTACAACGTTAATAAATTCACTATGTATTTTTAGTATTGTACGCGTTTGCTTTTAAATCGTAATCGTTAAGTTAAATCACGTAAGCTAAAAATAATCATTCAATGTAAACGGGCATTCAAACAATTAAATGTTTACATCAAGCAAGTGTTAAGTAATTATTTTGAGGATAATTATTAACTTTGTTCATTGTATTTTTATTGGTTACGTAAAACGTTTACGTTTCGCGATAAAATACGTTTAGGCATACCCGGAACCACCAAAACTTTTCTACGCTTCAACAAATACCCACAATTATACCCAATACTCAAAATTCACAAAATAACATCACCTATATACATATAAAACTGGATATGGATGGATATATACAAAGATATTATCATAGAAAACACAACTCCTTGTTTTCATGAGATAATCTCTAGTTTTAGGAACCATGGCTTATTTTTCTTACTAGCTCTAATAGTAAACTTGACCACTATTCCCTTAAATCCCTCAATATGTCTTGGACTTTCTTAGGCATTCTTTGACTAGTCTTCTTGGTACATAAGGCTAGTGCAAGTAAGAAACACATACACTTCCATTTTACTAAGTGAAAAATACACTCTTTCTCCCTTTTCCTCCCCAAAACCCACGGCAACATCACAAACACCTACAAAATCCATACAACAATTATCTAAAACATTTTCACACATTCCTACATGATATCTAAGATAACCTAAGGTGATTTGAAGGTTTGGTTTAAGGTTTACAAGGGTTAATTAAGCAAGAAGCAAGATTAGGGTTTCATTGGTTTTTAGGGTTTTCAAGTCTTGCAAGTTAGGGTTTGGTTGCTAAACAAGGGTTTAGCTCTTGTTTTTCATCACCACACATCATACTAAGGTTACCTAAAACCCTTAATAACTTTACATTTATCATTTTATGCATATATATGTTCTATGTAGCAAATCACCATTTAGGATACTTTTGAACATGTAAAATGGATTTTTACTTATGATCATTGTTTTATGAACTTTTACATATGTTATGTGGTTGGTAATATCATGTTATAATGGGATTATAAGTATTGTACAATGTTGGTTTAAGTATAAAAAGTATATGGATAAACTAGTTAACTAAAAGTTACTTAATGAGTTTATGATTTTATAAGTGTTGTTAAGGACTTGATTCTTGGACATTTTTGGACAATGATGGACTTAAGGACCCTAGGAATGTAATACATGTGATATATAGTGTTGTAAAGGATTTGTAACAAAGTGGCTAAACAAGAAAGTTATAAAATCAAGCCTAAACATGTTTTTATGAAAAATATCAAAACATTCTGTTTGAATTCGAAAATAAAAGTATTTATTTTATATTTTTATAAAATACTACGTCTCATGACGATTCCAAAAAGGTAAGAAACTCGAAAAACGGATTAATAACGAAGAAGATACGTAGTTTACAAGTTATACGTTAATTAAACGCGTTATAAAAGAAATTTTATAAAAACAAGTTATAAAATACTACTATAACATATAAGACATAGGATATAAAGAGTTATGGAAGACTTGTGGTACTTTATTAAGTGTCATGAGCTTAGGAAAACGTAATTACATTTTATGATGTTTGCATCTGTTGCATTATCATGGGGAAATCTTGCGGTCCTACATTATACATTTTATAAACCTATGAATTCACTCAACAATATGTTGATGTTTTAAGCAATGTTTTTCAGGAGATCAATAAGCACGAGGTGCAAGGGATACATTGGTGGTCTTATATTTTGGATGTCATATGTATGAAGATTTGGTTGCATTACATTCTGGGATAATTGTTATGAACTTAAATCTTGTATTTTGAACAATGAACATGTAAAGCTTCGGGCTTTTGTAACAACACTTTGCTAAATCCAATGTATCAGTTTTAAACGGCTTTTAACGGTCATTCTTATATATATCTTGTGTTATTGATCTATGAAGTACCACCCCCAACCCATATTCCGCTGCGACCCAATTTGGGGGTGTTACAAACACATTTCCATTATATAATGTAGGTTGTTGCGGTCGAGCTTGAGAAAAATAAAAAGGATTTTGATAACCAAGATCTGTCTTATGTGTTTCATCATAAAAATTTTAAGGTTTGGTTAGCATATGCATAGTTTGAGCAGATTGACCAACTTTAAAAACAATGTTTTCAAGTTCCTTTTTCGCTTTTTCCAAATCCACAATTTCACTGATGTTCTTTTCATATTTTTCAGACGACTCTTTTTTAAGCGTTTCAAAATTTTTCTTTAGAAAAGCAATGTGATTATTTAAATCCTTCATTTTTGTTTGTTGAGAAAAAACTTGTTTTTCAAATTCAGACACTTTTTGTTTACGTTGAGAAATCGAAGTGTATAATTCTTGACTTATATATGCTTCTTGTTCATAATGACCATCTTTAACTGCATATTCTAAAACTATGACTCTCACTTTGTATCGTTCAAGCTCGCTGGTTAATGATTCGTTCACACTTTTTGCCTCTTGATTTACCTTGTTACATTTTTCTACTTGATATTTCATTTGTTTAATTACAAACAACATCATATCATTCTTTTGTATAGGAGGAGGAACATAGTTATCTTCATCATTTCCAATAGTAAGCATATAATCAGTATAAGATATAACATCGATGTTACCCTTAAGCTCATCATATGACTCATTATTAGATACGATGTTTTCAATATATTCTAACACTTGTATATTATAATTAAGCACATCAGAATCATGATAGGTGTCGTAATGAGGTACCTTAGAGAGTGTGTCAGAATCATAACGAGGTACAACCGTGTCATCATTGAGAGAACCAACATGAGACAAATTCACCATGAAGATTACATTTGCTGTAGCTTCATCATCACAATCTGAATCATATGCATCAATGTGGTCTGCCTTGAAATTTAATGTAGCTTGTAGCTGGGGATCCTTACAGTCATCAGTTTCTTCCAAACTGTCAGCTAAGAAATCCTACTGTTCTTCATCCAAAACAACTCCTCATCTTGTACTTGAGCAAGTAACATCTTTTCCTTAAACCATTCAGAATCTTTCACCCTTTTCTTTGCAGTACACAACTTACCCATATGACCTTCACCATTGTAGTTATAACATTTGATTACCCTTGGTTGATTTGCCCTTGTATTTCCATCTTTATTGATAACCCGTGCTCCTGAAGCTTGATTGTGAGTCCCAAACTGAACAAATCTTTGCAGCCTGCTAAGGGTGATAGCCAACTTGTATAAATACAGATTGACTATATAGAAACACTGACTATGAATACTTATTGTATATGCGGAATCTATACAATAGTACTAAGAAGAACAATGAAAAAACTAAACTTTGATTTCTATTAATCAGTTAAAGTGATTACAGATTACTAACTATGAGATATGATTGTATGAGATGTATATTGAACTGATATATCTAACTATGCCATAAGGATTCCTTTTATAGACCAAGGATAAACCCTAACTATCTTACAAAACGCATAAAAGATAATACCTATCTTTTCCTATAATATCTCATACATATCTCTTAAATGGTACTAACTATTTTCTACTAACGGTACTAACTGACTAAGCAGTACTTAACACTTTGTACTGTCAGTACTAACTATAACTATCGGTACTAAGTATTATCACTAACGGTACTAAGTCAGGAATGTATATTTCCCAACAATCCTCCCCTAAACATGATTTTTAACTCTTTTAACTTCATGTTTCTTCAGGTTAATCTTCTTAAGTTCTTGGAGGATGTATCCAAACACTCTAACACATCTTGATCTTGATCTTTAAACACTTTTCATCTTTATCAGCAACTTTGTCTTTTCAGCAACACTGCAACATCTTTTCAGCAACAATCCAACTAAGTTGGCTTTGTAGTTTTTGGCAAACTACCAGCCATAAACGGATTTGATGTTCCTTTACCAGTAGTCGTTTGCTCTAGGATAGTTAACTCTTTATTTCAAAAATATGGTGAGTTAATTACCATACAGTTTTTGGTAAACTGTCAACCATCAACGGAATTGATTTGTCTTTACCAAATACCGTTTGCTTTTGGACTAGCCAATGCTTCATTGCCATAACATGGTGCATTGATAAACCATATAGTTTTTAGCAAACTATCAGCTATCAACAGATTTGAGTAGTCTTTACCAAGAACTGTTTGATCTTGGACTAGCCAACTCTTCACCATGAAGCAAGGTGAGTTGAAAACCCTACAATTTTTGGTAAATTGTCAACCATAAACGGATTTGAGAAGTCTTTACCACAAGCCGTTTGCTTATGGACTAGCCAGTTCTTATGCCTATTAAGCATGGTGAACTGATGACCATTTGTTGTGTGGTGGTTAGCCAACACTCAAACCCTTCTCAAGTCCATTCACAGCATCACTCTTCATCAATCTGTTTCTTAATGAATCTTATCAAATCAAGGGCAACAGTACTTTCTCTTTCAACTTCTAATCCCAGATCAAGCATTCTTTGCAATAAATCCTTTGAAAGAGGATATCTTCTTTCAACTAACATATGAATGACTATCCCATCTTTAAGCTCTAAAATGCAAACTCCAGAAGCTTTATACAATCTCCGAGTAATGATTTTCCAATCTTGTTGATTACTCCAGAAATCACTTTGATTATTTTCTTCAGTTGAGGATTCCATCATTATCTTAAAGTCTCTCCAAATATCAACTCAAATCCTTCTAATGTAATTTTTGAGTACTGTTCGATTATCAATTCATCCAAGTGAAATAAATCTTGCCTATCAAATATATGAAGTACCTCCATCAAATAGTTGAATGCCCTGAAGTTCCCATTGGCTCTGTATATAACAAGATAATCTCCATCTGGTGATGACACCTTGTCCCATCTAGCAATGACAGATTTCTTCTCCATTATCTCACTATCTATGGTACCTTTAAATGTAACAATCTTTAGGCACTTTTTATGTTCATCATCACTGTCAACATCTGACTGTTTTCTTGGCTTTTTCCTTGCAATCATTTTGATATGACCCCCTTTCCTCTTCTTTGTACCCTACTCTGTCACTTCTTCCTTAGCAGGTACCTGTACTGTGTCTTCTTCCTTTAATCTCTTTTGATTAGTGTCTTTTACTCCTTCATTCATCTCCTTTATCCTTTTCTCATCCTCAGTAGAACCAACAGCAGTGAAACTTTCATCAAACCTCTTCACTTTCTCATACAAAGCTTGTATTTCTTCAAAAGTTATGCTCTTCAAGTCTGGGTGTTTCTTGTTTCCAACATGCTTCAGATAAGTCATCATTTGATTCCTAAGCTGAGTTCTTTTAGGAGGTTTGTTTATGATTGCAATAGCTCTTTGTTCTGCAAGAAATCTTCTACAGTGAACTGCTCTCTCTCTTCATCTTGAAGTCTTAGAGCTAGAAGTCTATCAGCTTCAATTCTTGCTTGAATGAAGTCATATTCATCTGAAAGGGCAGTCTTTGTAGCTTCTTCCTCAGCTAATCTTTTTCTTTCTTCTTCTGTTTCCTAATCCTCTTACAACTTTCTAGCCATCTCTTCATCCCTAGAAAGTTGCTTAAACTTCTTTTCAGCTTCAGGAATATCCTCAGATTCAGTATCAGACTAATCTTCCTCTTTAATTTTCTTTTTCCCTTTATCTTTTGGATCAATCTTTGGAAGAGGCTTTAAAGTCAATAGTGATCTAGTTGAAGTAGGCCTAGGTCTCTCAGTCTTTTCAACATCTTTAAGCTCAACTCCTTTCTCCTTTTCTCTTGAAACTGCTTTGGCTTGACTCATGTTGAGAAGAACCTTAGCAATAGTTTCATCATCTCCAAACATGGTAGGAGTAGTTGTTGAAGTGATTGGAGTAGCACTTCTTACTTTAGTTCGATCATCAGTACCTTCATCTAGGATAACGGTACTATCTTTGTCCTTGTCGGTACCTTCTTTCTCCTTATTGGTACTATCTTTTGATCTGTCGGTACTAACTTTTGATCAGTCAGTACTAACTTTTTCTTTGTTAGTACTAACTACATCTTCAGTACTAACTGCATCTTTAGTACCCTCTTTCTCTTCATCTACTACCTCTCTTGTCCTCCCCACATCTTGAGCATCTTCAGTATCCATATAATCCATTGTATCATCCGGAAGGTCATAAGGTTTAGCTTTAGCAGACTTCCTCCCCTATTTAGATACAGACTCCTTTTGCATCCAGTTTGCCTTTAAGGTTTTCTTTCTTGCCAACTGTTGCTTCAAAGATACACTCTTCATCCAGGCTCTGTGGTGTGTAATAACAGGTTTGGCTTTCTTCTTTAGCTTATTGATCTGTGCCTTCAAATGTTTAATTTCCTTGCCTTGATCTGTAACCTGTGTACACAAAGAGATACTAAGATCATAAACACTTTGGAGTGTCATGTCACCCTCATTCCCTGAAAGGGATTTATCACTAGATGACTGACCTCCATGATTCCCACCAGAAACCTCTGGAATGGAATCAGGAATATGAGGAGTAGGTGAAGGTCTAGGTGATGGGTCAGACTGAGGCTCAATATTGGCTTCACTTAGGTAAGGAGGAGAGAGTGTAGGTTGTTGATCAGATGGTCTTTCTGAAGTAGCACCCTCATCCTCAGTAAGATTGTACCAATATAGAATCAAATAAAGGTGTGACTTTCCTAGAAAAATGTTTACCCTTTTTAACCATAAAGGAGAAAACTTTACTTGTCAAAGCATTTACAGGAAAATGATCTAAAGGTACTGGTACATTCACTAGTTGTTTATGCAAAAAGATTGAAATAAAACGTGGATACATTACAAACTTATTCTTTGCATCTAAATGTGTAAGTATACCATCAAAAATTAATTTAGAAAAATTATATTGTTGATTAGATGTTAAGCAAATGACAGCAGTGGCAATGTTAGTGGGAATTTGATCCCAATAGGTGCTTTTGGAACTAATACAATGATTCATTGTATGAAACAGAAACCTCCATTAGGGTGAAAACAAAGCTTTATTAAATGTTAACACAGTTAAATCCCCCTCATACCCCATGAGCTGTATAGCATCAAATATAGCCTGATTAGGTAGAGAATCTATCCCATCAGCATCATCAAACATAAGGTCACTTCTTATGGATGCTTCAGAGATAGACACAGGCTTGCCAGCTACTTTGGCAGTAATGTACCTTACATTGTTGATTATTTTGGATTTTGTAGACATCTAAAACTGTTCAACAAATGTAGTAGAGACAACTGGACTTACAGTGAGAGCACGATGAATGGAGCTTCGCGCAAGAAAATCAATAACTTCATTAAACTCTGCATTCCATTCAGTCTTCTCTAAATAAGCGACCATATTATGCTTAGGGTACGATTCAAGAACAGCTATTGTGGTTGAATTAGTGATCGTCGGTGAGATAGAGATTAGGGCTTGTATTGAAGAAAGTATGTGAGAGTGATTATGTTGGTCCAGTCCTAGACAGATCTTTAAGCCCTTTAGGGTTGGTAGAATACTTATGTAATCATAAGCAAACTACAGGAGAGACTCTAACAATAAACTAAAGTTTATGCGGAATATAAACAATAGAGTTAAAGAAGAATAACTAAATAACAATTTATCCCTCCTATGGATCCTATTATTACTATTAGAAAAGTGTTTTCAGATCCTGTACATCCATTGGCGAATGAATCTTTATATACTCTAGAGAGAACCTAATTCGGTAGAGAATACGCGTCAGAGAAGTTATGCATTATCACTTCCTAATTATATCTCATGAATATCCCTTCTCTCAACTAACTAATAAATAACGTACTACATATACGGGTTGTCTTATTACTACTGAAAGCAGGAACTATGCTACCGGCAGGATCCACAAAATTAAAACAGCAGGATTGATATAATAACTCTACAGCCAGGATCTACATTACCTGCCAGCAGGAACTATAATACGTTCTTCCAAGAAGGATACTAAACTATTACAAAATTAATAATTCCTAATAATCCTCCCCTAAACATTGAGTTGACATAGTTTCCTTATAGTTTTTGATAGATTCTTTGCCTTGGGATTGAGACTTCGACTAGGAAAACACGCAGGCAAAGACACTTGACTAGCATCATTGAAATAGCAGAAACACATGTTGAGCTATGATACTGGACTTATGAAGACTTAGGACCATAGAAGCAGCAGGGACTCTGAAGCTCGTACATTCTTTGCAACAGTAGCACAACTTAAGAAACCACCTCAGCAACATAGAGTAGGTTTGATAAGCCCTTTACCAAGTAGCTTACGCACCTCTTGGTATAGCTAGTCATTGGTGGAATCTTGCGTCCCCTGGTGAACTAGTAAATACAGTCACATCGCTTAGAAGTGATTTCAAAGGTGTGTTGGACAATTCCCTAATGATTCTTTGGCAAAATCATCACAGCCATCAACGGATTAGATGATGTCCTTGATCAAGAGCCGTACCCCTTGGATAGCCCACTCTTTGTTAGAATCAATCCTGGTGAGTGTAGACCATAGTTTATAGACATTCTATTTAACACGCTAGCAACGAAATTGAGAAAGTTTCTTTACCCATTGAGCCGTTTGCTATGGCTAGCTACTTTTCATTCCAAGGAATAGGCAAGTGAAAACCATACCAGGTTTAGTAGCTGGAACCATCAACAGATTTTGATAGTCATTACCAGTAGCCATTTGCTCTTGGCCTAGCAGTTCTTATGCTTGTTAGGCATGGTGAACTGAAAACCATTTGTTGTGTGGTGATAAGCCAACACCTAAACCCTAAATACTTTGTACACTAACAATAGAAAAAATATTTGTTTATATTTTTGTTTTTTTTTCCTTAACAAACTAACGAAAATAAAATTGTTACAAAGAAATATACAACAAAATATGGAAATGTACCATCAAGCAGCAGGAACCTGAGCAGCAGCTAATTGATTCTTGATTAACCCAATCAATTGTTCTGCGGTAGTAAGATCATTGCCAACAACATCTCTGGCAAGCTCCAATTTATGTTTTAACATCCTTTCCATAAGCTTGACAGATAAGGGATAAGGGACATCCACAAACATATACAATACAATTCCAGCCATGGTCTCCAAAACATGAACATTGGAAAAAGTGTATAACCTCCAGCTTCTGACTTGCCAATTCTGTTGACTTCCCCAAATGGAATAACCGGCACCACCTTCCATGGAATCAAGCAACACCTTAAGATCTCCCCATAGTATCAATCCAACTCCTGTAGCAACAGTAGTTTGATAAAACTTATCTACGATACCATAGAGCTTCATCAAATCTTGTCTGTCCACCATATGAAGAATCTCCCTAAGTGTCGTAAAATGCTTAGTCACCCCATCAATTCTGTACAGTGCATTTATTTCACCCAGAGGTGTAGATAAAACTTCCCATGCAGCAATGGCAGCCCAAGGAACCAAATCACTGTCAGATTCACTACCGGAGTCGAACTTGATGAATGACTGATCATCCATATCCAAAAGAGGCTTAGGTGCACGTTTCTTTGCAGTTCTCTTTCTCCGCTTAGGTTTTCCAGTTGAGGAAGGAGAAGAAATAGTTTGAGCAGCAGGAGTAGAAACATCTTGGGTCTCATCAGTAGGAACAGCACCAACAGGATGAGCTGGATTTGGTTCAGCAGGAAGAGAAGTGGTGGTTGTGTCAGTGACAGCAGCAGGAGGTGGTGATGACAAGTTAGTAGAAGGAGGTGTGGTGGAAGCAACAGAAAAAGGAGCCGGCAAAGGTGAAGTAGACGAAGACTTGGCAGAAACATCGGGTGTGCGAGTAGCAGCAACACTAGAAGAAATAGTGACACCAGCAGGATCTTGCGTGCCAGCTGCTGAAACTTGTGAAGCAACAGCATCATCAGATGAAATTTCAGTGGGCTTTAATTTCCTAAAAGAAGGTTCCTCTAGAGTAGGCTTTGACCGAGGTAGAGTTCTCTTGAAATCCAAGATCTTAGCACGTTCAAGTGCCTGTTGAATCTTTTCAAATTCCTCCTTTAGCTGTGCATCATTAAGCCTTTTTACCTGAGTCATGGTCCATCCAGTTGTATAAAGAGCACTACTCTGATTCTTTACAAAAGTCCGCATATACTCTTTCTGTTGTGCCTGAGTTAATGGTCGCTCCCTTCTCTCCTTAGCCAATTGCTCAGCAAGAGCCTGTCGCTTCCGTTTTATCAAGGCAGCCATTCTTTCAGGGAAAGTCTCTTCTGTTACATCATCTCCTAAAAGTACCTGGGACAGAGAAGAGTTGGTTGCCACCTGAGCCAATATGTTTAGCCAATCATTCTCAGTGTAAAACATGGCTGCAGCATTCACTTCTTGTTGCCTTTTGCTTTGCGACTCAGCTTGCTGTCTTGCCCACTGTGCATCTTCTTCAGCTTGAACTTTCTTTGCCATATCTGCTCCAATCCTCTCATCTTCCATGTTCTTGAAAATCCTTTCCATGTCAGGAGTAGGGTCTTCCACAATTTGCTCTTTACCTTTGGAACTTTGAGCAGCAGTAGGATTAGTGGAAGTACCAGCAGGAATAGTGGAAGTGGCAACAGCAGGAATAGGTGAAGCAGAAGGAGCAAAGGTACTAGCAACAGGAATTTCCTTGCTAACAGTAGCAGCAGGAACAGCAGTAGAAACAGCTCCACTACCAGCAGAAATTCCAACTCCTCCAGCAGAAACATTTGCTCTGAACCGATCAAAAGCGGGGACATCAGAAAGCTTCCGTAACCTCCGTTTGGACCTTGTTCTCTGAAACCCCTGAGAGGTGTCTGTAGCTTGACTCTGTGCATCCTTAGCAGCTTGAGAGAGGGAGAAGGCAGCTTCCACAGTTTGAGCACTAGCTAAAGAGACATTGGCTAATAATTGGAGTGCCTTTATGTTAAGGTCATCCGTGTGGACACATTCTTCATCTTCTGAATCAGATAGCACAACTGTCCTCTTGCGCTTCTTAAGTCTGACCTCCAAATGTTTGACTCTGCCAACCAAGGTCAGTACAGCACCCCCAAGAGTCTTTTTGGTGTCCTTTAGTTCTGTCTCCAATGCTCCAATTTGATCCATACACCTGTCAAGTTTAGAAGATAAAATAGTGAGAGCATCAGGTTCCTCAGCTCCACCAGCAGGTTGACCTGTGGTGGGTGGAGCTTCATAGGACCGGTTAGGAGACACATAGAAATCACCACCTGCAATGTCATCTTCCATAAAAGGAGAAGGATTGGTCTCGGAAGAATGTACTACCTTAGGTGAAGGTTGTCTAACAGGGCTAGGAGTAAGTTGTCTTGTTGGACTAGGTGTGCGTTGCCTGACTAGGCTTGGATGTCTCAAAGGTGTGCTCTGCTCAATCTGAGGAGAAGAAGCAGAGGTGGATTCTCTAGTAGGCCATGGTCTAAGTAATAGAGTAGGTGATGGTATTGAGGGAGTAGTATCAACCTCCTCAGTCCTAGGTGAGGGCTGAGGTGTAACTAAGGGAGAGTGCGTGGTGATGATATGAACCATCTCCGCAGGAACTGATTGCACCACACCCATATTCTCCCTAGGCAACATGGCAGCCAAGAGAGGCATATGATCTCCTTCAAACTTTAGCTTCATATTGGCAAATAATTTAGAACTAAACACACCTATGGCCTTAGGGGTAGGGTCTGTGGTCTGAATACCCAAGATCATCTGTAGGAACCTATGATACATGAGAAATTTATGCTTAATGGCCCCAGACATTCCCATTCATTCCATCATGACATTAGTATTGAAAATTATAATTTCCTCCCATCAGATAAGCATTATGAGTCCAGAATAGCAAGAGATCTAGGAAATTGATTCCAACCCCCTTGATTTGGGACTTTATAACTAATGAATGATGGGGTGAACAAGTATCTCCATTGAGGAGGGAAAACTTGTTTTGTAGAAAGTTTGAAGGTGCCATTAGTTGGATAACCAAGGGCAACCATTCTTTTAAGAATCTCTTGCTGGGTAAAAACATATAACCCCCCTTTATCATCTAATTGCAAGTGAGTCCTAATAGAGGACTCATTTACTACAATCTCATTGCCCCACTCTAACGTAGCGACAAGCTTTGGAACCATTCCTCAAGAGAGCGGACTGTTGCTGATGCACAAATTTGACTGACTAGTGTGTCATAGACAATTAGGGGGCAAGGAGTCAGTGCTTACCTTAGTGAGGACCATTTGAGAAAGTCTAAGAATCTGATGATATCCCTCACTTCTTGAGACTTTTCTTGATAGGGCTGCCTTGTTGTGATCATCCTGGTAGTTGTAGTGCAGTCATTGTTGATTTGCAAATATACAGGGAGTGTGAAGTTGAAGATGAAAGAGGTGGGTAAGTTTGAAAAAAAAGAAAGTAGATACTGATAGTGAAAGCCAATTAGGTTATGATAGGATGATCGTGCACATGGAAGAGGCCTTGTGTTGCTTTCCCTTGTTGCAGGCAACACAGTTATGCTCATTAGAGAAGATCTTGGAGGGAAGTCCTTTGACTAATCCATTCTTTGCCAGCTTGTTGATGTTTTTGAAATTCACATGAGCCATCCTTCTATGCCATTTTGTAGACTCATCCAAGGATGCCTTTGCCACCAAGCAAGTTAAAGTACCTTCAGGCTGGAGTTCATTCAAGTTGAAACTGTAAAGGTTGTGTCTTCTTGGAACTCTAAGTACAACCTGACTATTATCAGGCAACTTGAAGTCCTTTGAGAGCACAAGACATTCAGTCTCAGTGAAGAGTACATTGTTCTTTTTATCACAAATTTGTGAAACTGAGAACAAGTTAAAGTGTTGCAACTCTTTCACATAATAAACATTTTCAAAATCCAGCTTGGAAGTTCTGATTGTGCCCTTCCCAGTTATTCTGCCTTCTCCACCACCAAAGGTTACAGTTCCACCTTTAATTTCCACAAAGTCATCTAATCTTTCTTTGTTACCAGACATGCTTCTTGAACACCCACTATCTACAATACCTAAATCTTTATTTTTAAGAGGATTTTCCTACAATAAACAATACAACACCATTAGATACATTGGGAGACCCAAGCCATTTCTGACTTGAGCCTGCCTAGTGGATCAATAAGAGTTAAACCATGTAGATTGTTGAGATCCACCATTGTTCTTGGATCCCCTTTGCAAATATGGTCTACTGTCTCTCCAAGAACAACCTGCTGAGGACTTAACAGCAGTTCCCCATCTTCCCTCACCCATATACATCTGGTCATAATAAACAGGCCTACTATAATTCTGAAAATAAGAGCTTGTAGGTCTGGACATTGGTCTAGCAGCATTGTTTCTCCAACCAGCAGAAACTGAGACAGAGTTTCTTCTGCCAGCAGGAAAAGGTCTATCAGCATGAACAGGTGCTGGTCTATTTTGTCTACCAGCAGGAACTGGTGTACCAGCATAAACAGGTGCTGGTCCAGTTTGCCTACCAGCAGGAATAGGTGCTGGCACATTTACACTACCAGCAGGAAATGTAACATTGCCAGACCTTCCATGTGCTGCTTGAGGAATAAATGGGGGAATATTATCAACATTGTTCCACATAGGTCTAGATTCCCTTTGCACACTATAAACACCCATCTTATTTTCATAAAAATCACAATCTTTAATAAGATGAGAAAAACTTCCACAAACAAAACATGACTTAGAACCAGAAACTTTGTTCTTAACACAATGTCTTAAACCATTCTTATTACAACCAAAACTAGAATGTTTATCATCCTTAACAGAAGAAACAGAAGGAGTATTATTAAAAAATGAAATGTCTTCTTGAGCAGCTATTTTTAAATTGGATTCAGACTCATCTACTCTTGGAGATAAGACACTTGATTCAACAAGTTTTTATTTTCTTAGTATAAATTTTACTTTAAGTATGCCATTAAATAATTGTACTCCAGATCTTTTCAGTTATGTTGTATTAATTTCCAGTTTTTAATAAAGATAAAGAGTTTTTGTGTTATTGCATTTGTTTAAAATTTGAAATATAATTAAGTTGTTTAACATCCTGTTTAAACTTGTGTAAAAGTTGTTTTAAATGACTAAACCTCACTTGTGAACACTCTCTTAGCCTATTTCCACCAAAATCATCAAAAAATTTGATTTTTAGAAAATAAGGGGGTGTTTGGTTTTGACCCAAAATGGGTCATATGGGGTTGTGCATGGGTCAAGCTCACTCAGCCAACTTTGGCTGAGTGTGTGGGTTTCATTAGGCCATTTTAATCACTATCTTTAGTTTAAAAAAATAAGTTTTTATGTTTTTTTTGGTTTCTGTCAAAATTTGAATAAGCCAATTTGAGCTTAAAGGCTTAAGCTGCATAAGCAGCTTAAGCACACCATTGTGTGCTCTTTGTTGTTGTTTCTAGCTCATTTACCCAACCATTGTTCTGTCCCTTTGGCTTGACCAAGTATAAGTCAAATTTGGCTTTGCAATCTTTTTAAGAACCCTCAAGTTTAAGCCCATTTATCAGCAGCTTTTTCTTAACCTTAGAAACCCAAGTTTTGAAAATAAGCTCTTTTACCACCCCTCTTTATCTGTTTGTGCTTTGTTGTGGCTAAAAAGTTCATTTGAGCTTATTTGCATAAGCCCAAAAAGCCCCCTAGCTCACTGTTGACCCTCCCCTGGTGCTGAAACCAATTTTCAGCACCCTTTTATGCTTTATATTGTATTATAGCCTAGGATGTTTTGGCTTTTTAGGTAGCTTATTAGTAGCCCTTTTAATTCCCCAAAATAATCATAGCATATTATTCCCCTCTATTATAGCTTATACTAGGCTTAAAGTTCTATTTCTTTTTTAAAGCTGTCACATAGCTTATTTCATTACTAGCTTATTTAGGGCTTAATCAAGATAACTTAGCATATTTTAAGACTCCCCTATCCTTATTAACTTTCCCCTATAGTTTTTCTTAGCTTATTTGTTGCTTAAAACCCCAAAAAGAAAGAAAAATAAGCTAAAAAGCTATTTAGCTTTTACAGGCCCCAAAAGCTCACATTTTTGCTTATTCATATGAGATTCAATCATATGTTCCATTTATGAAAATGCTCCCCTTAATCCCTGAACAAGTTTTCTTCTTTGGCCTTTTTGCTAATAAGCAACTGGACCCCACGCTGTGTCGGGGTTCCACTTCAGGACCAATTGTGTAATATCCTCTTTTATGGTTTACCTTTGTTATCCCCTGTTGTTAGTTAGCCTGTTACCACTGTTAGTCTTGAGTCTTTCACTGTTATCCCTTAGTTACACCACAGTTTAGTATTTAATTTAATAATATAAATTTAGGTTAAAATTAAATTAGTTTTAATACTCTTAATAAAACAGTAACTTTTTGGGCATTTTTATATTTTTAGAATAGTTAACTTTTTCTTTATTTAATTTTAATTTTTTTTCAGAATTTTTAGATTTTTTATAGTTATATTTTCTGACTTTTTATATTTAATTAGTTTTAATTAGTTTTTAATCTTAGAAAAATCATAAAAAAATCTCCAAAAATTAATAAAAAAAATATTTTTCTTTTTTACAAAATTTTCTTTTGTCATTTAGTGTCTAGGAAAAATATAAAATATAGTATAGGCTTTATTTTTCTTAAATTTCAGTTTTAGACCCGTTTTACCGGGTGCATTTTACCGTTTCTTTTCGTTTTACATTCAAACGACCTCCGTTTTAGTTCTAGTTTTCTTTATTTTTCAAGTTAAGTTAATTAGAATTTAATTTTGATTTTTAATTTTAATTTAGCATTTATTTTCTTAATTCTTAGTATTTAGATCTCCCGATACCTGATTCTGTTCCCCGTATTTTAGTATAGAATTAATTTTAGGCTTTCCCTATAACTAATTTTGTTTCACGTAGTTTTTAAGATCCCCATTTCCTATATCTGTTTCCCGTAGATTAAATTAGGTTTTATTTAATTAATTTTAGTTGTAATTATATCAGTGTTTCCATCATATCTAAATATTCTCCATCATTCAATTTCTCATCAAACCAGGATAAATTTCAATTGCAGCCTCGTTGGGACATACGACCCGGGAATATCTCTTCCGGAATCTTTTTATCATTGATTCTTACTTGTGTATTTTAAGTGTATACTATCAACGAATCACATAGGCTAAGAATAACCTAATTGCTTCAATTATGGCAACAAGAGCAAAAACCTCACCATAATCAATTCATTCTTCTTGTGTGTACCCTTGTGCAACCAATCTGATGATCCCACGCCTTGATCGATTCTTTATGATAT
>BQNB010016334.1:37309-71795 GCA_026074375.1 Tanacetum coccineum
ACTTTTGCAAAACAAGTCCAAAAAGCCATGCAAGGTTATTTTAAGATTCCAAATGATATTTACAGGTTATAGCTTATTAGTATACGCTAAAATAAGAAGTTTTAACTGTAACATTCCGTATTTTCAGGTTATTTTATGACGTCATTCATTTCGTCATTATTTCACTATTTATTTTTTTTAGTCTCGTGCACGTTTACTTTTAAATTCTCATCACATAATTAAAACGCGTAAGCTAAAATTTTTCATTTAACGAATAAAACAAGAGAAATATGATTTTTATACACTATTTCCTGATATGAATAGTGTTGGTTCGTTTTTAATAAAACTTTTGGCGAAACATTTTTTTTAGAATCATTTATATACTATTTATATGAGTTTTAAATTTATAAATATTATTTTATGAGACGATTGACCCACTTAAACGATAACATTTTACCAACGATAAAAACATTTTTTCTTTCTTTTCGAAAGTAATAATTGACTTTTTATATGTTATTTTTATTGGTTACGTAACACGTTTACATTCGCAATTTAAAATACATTTAGACATATCCGAAAGCACCAATACCTAGCTATGCATATTATACATCAAGTATTCTTTCATAAAATATTAAGAAACAAGATATTACTTCTTCTTTTTTTTCCTCCTCTAAATCGGCAATCACTAGACCAAGAAACCAAACAAAAAAAAATTTCCAAGACTTTCTATCATTTAGGTCTTAAAGCTAGTCCTTCCAACACGTTTCCATTTTTTCTTCTTATTGTCCTGAACTTGGACTTTCTAATAGTTCATTTGACCATTACATGCATTTATAAGGAAAACTAACTAGTTATCATTCATACATTTCCATTTCACTAGCAAGAAAAAAAAAACAAAACCATTCTTTTGTTTCTCTCCTCTACCCCACGTCCCAACTCAAAGACATAAAACAATCCATAACTTTTTTTTCTTTTTTTTTACAAACATACAAGTGTTCTCATATTCTTAGAGTTTGGTTTGGAAGCTTGCTATACTATTTCTAACAAGGGTTATATATAAGAAGAAAGCTAGCATTTTGTTAAGAAATTTGGGTTTGGTTTGGTTCAGGTTGTGGTGAGCCGCGGCTAGGAACAAAAGGGACGAGACGGGTGCATTTTATTTTTCCGATTTTGCTTCGTATAGCTTTGTGAGCCTTCCTTCTATTATTATTTCGATTGTTTCGTTCATTGATTCGATATTTTTTTATATATGTGATGAAATCGATTGGAACTTGCGGTGTTAGTATATTGTGATATTGATATTAAAGTAGGATTAGAATGAAATTATAAGGTATATTGGATGCATTTTTGATGAGTTTTTGGGTCGAAAACTAGTTTTAACGCATTTTGTATCGGGTCATTTTGACCAGAAAACAGCACCTATGTTTCGGGGTTCGAGATTTTGAAAAGTTGGATTTTTGTTTAAGAAATATAATAAAGCTTTTCTAGACGGACGTTTTGATATAAAATGGGACTTCTAACTCCCAATAACGAAGAAACTGGAGCTAGATCGATATATACACTTTAGTAGAAAATAAGTCACTTTTGAAGTATATATTAAATTTGTCAGGTTTAGTAATTTGATGTTTTGAGCATTTTCGGGTCCCACGAAAGTTGTTCGGATTAACTTTTTACATAAAATCTCTTTTTGGTCAAAGTCGTGAAAATGAGATATAACGGGTCAAAATTGAAAGTCAAACTTCTGTATTTTTATAAAAATATATATAGTTTCAGCAGATTCTCGTAAGGGCATTTTGGTCATTTTCTGTCGAGTTTCAGGTCTCGGCTAAAACTAAAAAGTTGGGTTCGGAATATTCGTATCGCATAAAAATCTTTAAAACCCGAGTCTGTAAAAGGTGAATTAGTGGTCGTGTTTTGGTCGGTCAGACTAGAAAATAATGTATTTATTAAAAAGTCAAATCGTAAAAGTCAACAAGACATAGTAAACGTTAACGAACTATGAAGGTGATTTCGATTTACAAAATAATATCGAATAATATATTATCGTAAGTAATTACTTTTGAGGCCGTTGGTCGATTCTAAAAATGAAATAATATATGATTGGATTGAAAATAATATATATATATAAAATATACTAAGTGTTAAGGTTTGAAACCGCCAAGTGGATTTCTCATCACATAAAATATAGTATGACATATATAAATATATATATGTTTTCGTCGTAACGATGTACGCATCGTTGCTCGTATTTTGTACGTATTGTAATCGAGCGACGTAATTATAGGTCGTGATCAAGATCGTTACTGCTTCGTTTGGGATTTATTTGGCTTATTCGATCATGATCGTTGATCAAGGTGAGTTCATAGCCTCGCATTTCAATCTTTTGAATGTTTTATAAACCCCTCCCATAACCCGGCACCCTCTGCCGCCCCCCCCCCCCCCCACCCCCCCCCTGACCGCGAGGGGGATACATGCTTGTTTACAAACTCTTTTACATACTCGTTTATTTATAACAATGTGATTACTTTTCAAAGACTTAGTGAGTTTATAGCCCCACTTTTTCTCTTTGAATGGTTTTCATAAACTGTTTTCGGGGTGAGAATACCTGCTCGTTTTACTAAATAAACTTATTGATTTCTATACGTAAGCGTTACATGA
Organism: Tanacetum coccineum; assembly: GCA_026074375.1. Classification (NCBI taxonomy): domain Eukaryota; kingdom Viridiplantae; phylum Streptophyta; class Magnoliopsida; order Asterales; family Asteraceae; genus Tanacetum; species Tanacetum coccineum. The sequence goes on from BQNB010016334.1 coordinate 39,947, forward strand.
CCATTTTAACTAAAGCTTGACTTGTTTACTACACGATTTGAGATCGTTGAATACCTATATTTGAAACCGTGAATTTTGGACATGATTGTTTTACCTTGGACACAAGTGGTTTTTAAAATTGTATGTTATCCAGATTACTGCATGAATATTATTGCCTAAGTCGTCACTATATTGCCACTATCTAAGTCCCTACTATCATGAACAGTTAAATTACCTCGAAGGGGTAAGCGCTAGTGTTGTGGATAGATCTATCGGGACTAACAATCCCCACCTGGAATTTCTGGTCACAAGTTGATCATGGTGCATTTAACATTGAGAAAGAACGTATAGGCATGTTTTGGCAAGCACCCTATATTGTTTTAGGGCACAAACAGTTAAAGGCTTCGGTTTCATGAGCTTAGTGCAATAATACCTATTTCTTTTAGACTTGTTGAATTTGTTTCTCTTGTCGCCATTACCTGTTTTGGACTTCGGAATACGTACTTAGTCCACCCTTACTTAAGTCTTGTGGTCCACTTCTAAATACTTTTTGATTTGTTGAATCACTACTTGGATTTCAGAAATAACACTTTGAATATCGGTAACCTTTTTTTTCTACTGAAAAATTACTTAAATTATTTTACACGCTTTTACTTAACTTATGAATTTCACCAACATTATTGTTGACGTTTTTGCATGTATTTTCTCATGTTATTATTTGCTAGTGGAGCATTGGGAGCATTCGAGTCGCGCGGATATATTTTTGAACGCTTAATAATTTGAGTACCATTAAATAAACATTTTGACAATGTTTTCTAATACATTACAAAGTGATACATGTGAAACTCTGACATTTTACAAAAATTGAATGCGATATTTTATAAACGTCTCTTATTGAGGTCGTTTTGTGATCAATTCGTAGGAACTTTGAAGTAGCACCCCATTGTTACCATTCCGCTGCATACCAGATTTTGGGGGTGTTACAGATGGTATCAGAGCTGAAGTCATAGAGAACTAGACGTTTTCCCAATCACAAGACAAAGACCATGTTTATCAAAATCTAGAGTCTCCCCTTGTTTATCCGATATCCTCTTCGCAGCTTGCTCCCAGGTAACTTATATGCTCTCTTTTGCATCTCTACTACTATTACATGGATAATGAGTATTTAATACTAGACTATGATTTCGTTCTCTTACGTCTATCATATGACGTCTTACTATTTACCTTATATCGGTCCTGTTTAAATAATAATGATCATTATGATGATTTTCGTGTACTTCCTGATTCCCATTATACTCCCATGAGCGTCAATGGCTGGTATTAAATATGGAAACCAAACATATGGGATAATTTCTTCTTGACTCTTACGATTAAACACAACAATTCCGCGACTTATACTTTAATCCCTTTGGGGGGGGGGGGGGGGGGGGGGGGGGGAGGGGGGGGGGGGGGGGGGGGGGGGGGGGGGTGATTATATCAAAATTCGCATATTTTTGTAAATTCTACTAGTTACTTTACCATTCGACCCGATTTTGGAAACACTCATCTTATGACGCACAGTTGATTCGTAATCCATCGTTTGGAATGTCATCCAGTTGATGGGAGTACGACAATTAACTTGTCACCTCATACATGTCACCTTGGAGCACCTACCTTTAGAACATGACTCTTTACGTTCGTTTTGTTGACTGAATAATTCTTTACGTTCATTTTCTTTGACTACTTCCGCGTTTGTTCGGATATTCTTTATACTTGTTATGACCTATCGCTTTACAAACAATCTCGATGTCAACCTATAAACATTTTTTGTTGTCACCCTACGAGCTACTTCACCGTTTACTTTTATTGACAATTTCATTTTGTTATACAACTATTGATACATTTTCTACATACACACTATTGACGAAAATGAGTCTTGGCATCGTTGGCCCTCAAATATACATAGTCTGATCACCTATGTATATTTGGTGCATAGACTGATTACCTATGCATTCGGGAAAGACCATGTCATGCTGAGAGTAGTCACCTTAAAACCTACACCTCTTCATCAACACAATTCCGAAAGAAATATCGGCATCTCTTCTCTAAACCCGTACTTCTTCAAGTGCTGCGACTTGAGCCTTGAGGACAAGGCTCTTCTAACCGGAGGAGACTGTAACATTCCGTATTTTCAGGTCATTTTATGACGTCATTCATTTCGTCATTATTTCACTATTTATTTTTTTTAGTCTCACGCACGTTTACTTTTAAATTCTCATCACATAATTAAAACGCGTAAGCTAAAAATTTTCATTTAACGAATAAAACAAGAGAAATATGATTTTTTATGCACTATTTCCTGACATGAATAGTATTGGTTCGTTTTAATAAAACTTTTGGCGAAACATTTTTTTAGAATTATTTATATGAGTTTTAAATTTATAAATATTATTTTACGAGACGATTGACCCACTTAAACGATAACATTTTACCAACGATAAAAACATATTTTTTTCTTTCTTTTCGAAAGTAATAATTGACTTTTTATATGTTATTTTTATTGGTTACGTAACACTGTTAGTTCAGCAATTTAAAATACATTTAGACCTAACCCGAAAAGCACCAAGTACCTACTATCATATTATAATCAAGCATTCTTTCATAAAAAATAAGAAACAAGATCTTACTTCTTTTTTTTTCCCTCCTCTAAATCGGCAATCACTAGACCAAGAGACCAAACAATTTTTTTTCCAAGACTTTCTATCATTTAGGTCTTAAAGCTAGTCCTTCCAACATGTTTCCATGTTTTCTTCTTATTGTCCTGAACTTGGAGTTTCTAATAGTTCATTTGACCATTACATGCATTTATAAGGAAAACTAACTAGTTATCATTCATACATTTCCATTTCACTAGCAAGAAAAAAAAACGAAACCATTCCTTTGTTTCTCTCCTCTACCCCACGTCCCAACTCAAAGACATAAAACAATCCATAACTTTTTTTTTCTCTTTTTTTTACAAACTTAACAAAGTGTCTCATATTCTTGAGTTTGGTTTGAAGCTATCTATAATATTTCAAACAAGGGTTATATTCAAGGTAGAAAGCTAGCTATTGTTAAGAAATTTGGGTTGTTTGGTTCGGTTTGTGAGTGAGCCGCGGCTGAGGACCAAAAGGGAACGAAGAACGGGTGCATTTATTTATACCGACTATGCTCCTTATAGCTTTGTGACCTTCCTTCTAATTATTATTTCGATTGATTCGTTCCATTGATCCTCGATATTTTTTTATATATGTGAACGTAAATGAATAAACTTGCGGCGGTAGCAATTGTGATATTGTAATAAAGTAAGATTAGCATGAAATTATAAGGAATATTGGAATGCATATTTGAATGAGTTTTGGGTCAAAAACTAGTTTTAATGCATTTTGTATCGGGTCGTTTTGACCAGAAAACAGTACCTATGTTTCGGGGTTCGAGATTATGAAAAGTTGGATTTTTGTTTATGAAATATAATAAAGTTTTCCTAGACGGACGTTTTGATATAAAATGGGACTTCTAACTCCCAATAACGAAGAAAATGGAGCTAGATCGATACATACTTTAGTAGAAAAATGGGTCATTTGAAGTATATATTAAATATGCCAGGTTTAGTAATTTGATGTTTTGAGCACTTTCGGTCCGTAACGGCCTTCCGTCGAGAAACACTAAAGTTGTTCGGATAACGTTTTTACATAAAATCTCTATTTGTCAAAGTCGTAGAAAATAGAGATATAACTGGTCAAAAATTGAAAGTCAAACTTCTGTATATTTATAAAAATATATATATATTTTCAGCAGATTCTCGTAAGGGCATTTTGGTCATTTTCTGTCGAGTTTCAAGTCTCGGCTAAAACTAAAAAGTTGTTCGGAATATCGTTTCGCATAAATTTGCTTTAAAACCCGAGTCGTGAAAAGGTGATTTAGTTGGTCGTTTTGGTCGGGTCAGACTTAGAAAAGAAATGTATTTTATTAAAAAGTCAAACGTAAAAGTCAACAAAGACATTAGTAAACGTTAACGAACTATGAAGGTGATTTCCGATTTTATAAAATAATATCGAATAATATATTATCGTAAGTAATTACTTTTGAGGCCGTTGGTCGATTCTAAAAATGAAATATTATAAGATTTGGATTGATAAATATAATAATATATAAAATAAACTAGTGTTACGGTTAGAACGCGCAAGAGGTATTTCTCATCCACATAAAAGTATGTATGCTATAGAAATTAAATATATTATTTCGTCGTAACGATGTACGCATTCGTTGTCTCGTAATTTTGTACGAATAGTAATCGAGCGACGTAAAATAGCGTGATCAATGATCGTTACTGCTTCGATTGTGATTTCTTTAGTTTATTCGATCGTGAATCGTTGGTTTTTTTTGTTTTTTATCAAGGTTAGTCATAAGCCTCGCATTTCAATCTTTTATTGAATTTTAATAAACCCGCGAGAGGATACATGCTGGGTGGTTTTACAACTCTTTTACATACTCGATTATTTAAAACAATGAGATAACTTCAAAGACTTTAGTTGTTTAATAGCATACACCTTTTCTCTTTTAATGGTTTTCATAAACTGTTTCGGGAGAAAGCTGCTCACGTTTTACTAAATAAACATATTGATTTCTATACAGTAATCTATACATGACAATTTTTATCTAAAGCTTGTATTTGTTTAACTACATTATTTGAGATCGTTGAATACCATATTTGAAACCGTGAATTTTTGGACATGATTTGTTTTACCATGGACACAAGTGGTACTAAAAATAGTATGCTATCCAGATTACTGCCGTGAATATATTATGCCTAAGAATTCACTATATAGCCACTATCTAAGTCCCTACTAACATGAATCGATAAATTTTACCTCGTAGGGTAAGCGCTAGTGGTTGTGGATATAAGAACTATCGGACCAACAATCTCCCGCCCACCTGGAATTTCTGGTCACAAGTTGATCATGGTACATTTAACATTGAGAAAGAACGTATAGGCATGTTTTGGCAAGCACCCTATATTGTTTTAGGGCACAAACAGTTAAAAGGTATCGTATTCAAGAGCTAAGTGCAATAAAACCCTATTTCTTATTTAAGACTTGTTGAATTTGTTTCTCTTGTCGCCATTATCTGTTTTGGACTTCGGAATACGTACTTAGTCCACCCTTACTTAAGTCTTGTGGTCCACTTCTAAATACTTTTTGATTTGCTGAATCACTTCTTGGATTTCAGAAATAACAGCTTTGGAATAACGTTAACGCTTCTTTTCTACTGAAATTAATACTTATATTATTTCAACACTGCTTTTACTTAAACCAATGAATACACCACATTATTGTTGACTTTGCATTAATTTATTCAGGTTATTATTTGCTAGTGGATCATTGGGAGCATTCGAGTCGCGCATAATAAATTATTTGAACCATTAATAATTGCGTTTACCATTAAATAAACATTTTGAACAATGTTTTCTAATTACATTACAAGTGAGATCCCTGTGTAACTCTGACAATTTTTACTAATTAATGTGACATTTTAATCAAACGACTATTTTGAGTCGTTTTCTGAGACTTTGCGTTATGGACTTTGAAGTAGCACCCATTGTATCCCATTTCCGCTGCATACCAAATATATGGGTGATCTACAGATGGTATCATGAGCAGAAGTCATAAGAGAACAAGGTCCTTTTCAAACAAGACTATGACCATTTTCAAAATATAGAGTCTCTCCCTGTGTTTTATCCTATATCCGCGCGCAGCTTGCTCCCAGAGTAACTTATATGCCTCTTTGCATCCTACAACAATTACATGGATAAAGAGGTATTTAATACTAGAATATGATTACGTTCTCTTACGTCTATCATATGACCTTACTATTACCTTATATCGTCTGTTATATAAATATTGATCATTCTGATTTTCGTGTACTTCCTGATTTTCTCATTTTACTCCTTTGAGCGCGTCAATGCGGTATTAAATATGGATACTATACATATTGGATAATTTCTTCTTGATCTCATACGATTAACTCAACCATTACGCGACTTTTACTATTCCCTTTTGATTATATCAAAAATTCGACATATTTTGTAAATTTTACTAGTTACTTTACCATTCGACTCCGAGTTGGAACACTCTTCTTATGATCGCACATGTTGTTTCGTAATCCATCGTTTTGAAGTCTTCCAGTTGATGGGAGTACGACAATTAACTTGTCACCTCATACATGTCACCTTGGAGCACCTACCTTTAGAACACGACTCTTTACGTTCGTTTTGTTGACTGAATAATTCTTTACGTTCATTTTCTTTGACTACTTCCGCGTTTGTTCGGATATTCTTTATACTAGTTATGACCTATCGCTTTACAAACAATCTCGATGTCAACCTATGAACCATTTTGTTGTCACCCTATGAGCTACTTCACGTTTACTTTATTGACTATTTCATTTCGTTATACAACTATTTGATACATTTTCTACATCACAATATTTTGACGAAAATGAGCATTGCATCGTTGGCCCTCAAATATACATAGTCTGATCACCTATGTATATTTGGTGTATAGATTGATCACCTATGCATTCGGGAAGAGGAGAGGAGAAGACCATGTCATGCTGAGAGTAGTCACCTTAAAACCTACACCTCTTCATCAATACAATTCCGAAAGAAATATCCGCATCTTTTCACTAAACTCGTACCTTCGTCAAGTGTCGCGACCTGAGCCTTGAGGACAAGGCTCTTCTAACCGGAGGAGACTGTAACATTCCGTATTTTCAGGTCATTTTATGACGTCATTCATTTCGTCATTATTTCACTATTAATTTTTTTAGTCTCGCGCACGTTTACTTTTAAATTCTCATCACATAATTAAATCGCGTAAGCTAAAAATTTTCATTTAACGAATAAAACAAGAGAAATATGATTTTTATACACTATTTCCTGACATGAATAGTTAGTTCGTTTTTAATAAAACTTTTGGCGAAATCTGTTTTAGAATCATTTATATAATATTTATATGAGTTTATAAATTTATAAATATTTTTAAGAGATGATTGACCTACTTAAACGAGATAATATTTTACCAACGATAAAATCATAATTTTTCTTCTTTTCGAAAGTAAAATTGACTTTTTATATGTTATTTTTATTGGTTACGTAACACGTTTACGTTCGCAATTTAAAATACATTTAGACATACCCGAAAGCACCAATACCTAGCTATGCATATTATACATCAAGTATTCTTTCATAAAATATTAAGAAACAAGATATTACTTCTCTTTTTTTTCCATCCTCTAAATCGGCAATCACTAGACCAAGAGACCAAACAAAATTTTTTTCCAAGACTTTCTATCATTTAGGTCTTAAAGCTAGTCCTTCCAACATGTTTCCATGTTTTCTTCTTATTGTCCTGAACTTGGACTTTCTAATGGTTCATTTGACCATTACATGCATTTATAAGGAAAACTAACTATGTTATACATTCCATACATTTCCATTTCCACTACAAGAAAAAAAAACAAACCATTCCTTTTTGTTCTCTCCTCTACCCACGTCACCAACTCAAAGACAAAAATAAACACAATCCATAACTTTTTTTTTACAAACATACAAGTGTTCTCATATTCTTAGAGTTTGGTTTGGAAGCTTGTTATATTATTTCTAACAAGGGTTATGTACAAGAAGAAAGCTAGCATTTTGTTAAGAAATTTGGGTTTGGTTTGGTTCGGGTTTGTGGTAACCGCGGCTAGGAACAAAAGAGACAGACGGGTGCACTTTAATATTTCCGACTTTGCTCCGTATACGTTGCGAGCACTGCCCCCCCCTTTGGGGGGGGGGTCCTCTAATATTATTTCGATTGTTTCGTTCAATTGATTCGATATTATTTTTATATATATGTAATAGATGGAAATCGATTGGAACTTGCGGCGTTAGTATATTGTGATATTGATATTAAAGTAGGATTAGAATAAAATTATAAGGTATATTGGATGCATTTTTGATGAGTTTTTGGGTCGAAAACTAGTTTTAATGCATTTTTTATCGGGTCGTTTTGACCAGAAAACAGTACCTATGTTTCGGGGTTCGAGATTATGAAAACTTGGATTTTTGTTTATGAAATATAATAAAAATTTTCTCTAGATGGACGTTGGGATATAAAATGGCTTCTAACTCTCAATAACGAAGAAAATGGAGCTAGATCGATACATACACTTTAGTAGAAAAATGGGTCATTTGAAGTATATATTAAATCTGCCAGGTTTAGTAATTTGGTGTTTTGAGCACTTTCGGGTCCGTTTTGGCCTCCCGGCGAAACACGAAAGTTGTTCGGATTAACATTTTACATAAAATCTCTTTTTGGTCAAAATCGTGAAAATGAGATATAACGGGTCAAAATTGAAAGTCAAACTTCTGTATTTTTATAAAAATATATATATAGTTTCAGCAATTCTCGAAGGGCATTTTGGTCATTTACTTCGAGTGTTTTCAGTCTCGGCGTAAACTAAAAATGTTGTTCGGAATATCGTTTCGCAAAAATTTGCTTTAAAACCCAGTCTTGAAAAGGTGATTTAGTTGGTCGTCTAGGTCGGGTCAAAGACTTAGAAAATAATGAATTATATAAAAAGTCAAACGTAAAGTCAACAAGGACATTATAACTTAACGAACTATGAAGGTTGATTACGATTTACAAATAAAATCGAATAATATAATAATCGTAAGTAATATACTAATTGAGGCCCGCTTGGTCGATTCCTAAAAATGAAAAAATATATGATTGGATTGAAAATAATATATATATATAAAATATACTAAGTGTTAAGGTTTAGAACGCGCAAGTGGATTTCTCATCACATATAAGTATGTATGCATATATAAATATATATATGTTTTCGTCGTAACGATGTACGCATCGTTGCTCCGTATTTGTACGTAATTGTAATCGAGCGACGTACTTATATGTCGTTGATCAAGAACGTTACTGAGCTTCGTTTGTGATTTATTTGGCTTTAAAATCGATCATGAGCGTTGATCAAGGTGAGTTCATATCCTCGCATTTAAATCTTTTGAATATTTTAAAAACCCGCGAAGGGGATACATGCTTGTTTACCAAACACTTTACATACTCTTTATTTATAACAATGTGATTACTTTTCAAAGACTTAGTGAGTTTATAGCCCCACTTTTTCTCTTTTAATGGTTTTCATAAACTATTTTTGGGGTGAGAATACATGCTCGTTTTACTAAATAAACTTATTGATTTCTATACGTAAGCGTTACATGACTATTTTTACTAAAGCTTGACTTGTTTACTACACGATTTGAGATCGTTGAATACCTATATTTGAAACCGTGAATTTTGGACATGATTGTTTTACCTTGGACACAAGTGGTTTCTAAAATTGTATGTTATCCAGATTACTGCCTGAATATTATTGCCTAAGTCGTCACTATATTGCCACTATCTAAGTCCCTACTATCATGAACAGTTAAATTACCTCGTAGGGGTAAGCGCTAGTGTTGTGGATAGATCTATCGGGACTAACAATCCCCACCTGGAATTTCTGGTCACAAGTTGATCATGGTGCATTTAACATTGAGAAAGAACGTATAGGCATGTTTTGGCAAGCACCCTATATTGTTTTAGGGCACAAACAGTTAAAGGCTTCGGTTTCATGAGCTTAGTGCAATAATACCTATTTCTTTTAGACTTGTTGAATTTGTTTCTCTTGTCGCCATTACCTGTTTTGGACTTCGGAATACGTACTTAGTCCACCCTTACTTAAGTCTTGTGGTCCACTTCTAAATACTTTTTGATTTGCTGAATCACTACTTGGATTTTAGAAATAACACTTTGGAATATCGTAACGCTTCTTTTTCTACTGAAATATTACTTAAATTATTTCAACACTGCTTTTACTTAAACCTATGAATTTACCAACATCATTGTTGACGTTTTTGCATGTATTTTCTCAGGTTATTATTTGCTAGTGGAGCATTTGGAGCATTCGAGTCGCGCGGATATATTTTTGAACGCTTAATAATTTAAGTACCATTAAATAAACATTTTGACAATGTTTTCTAATACATTACAAGTGAGACCTGTGTAACTCTGACATTTTTACTAAATTAAATGTGACATTTTATAAAACGTCTCTTTTGAGGTCGTTTTGTGTGACTTGTGCGTATGGACTTTGAAGTAGCACCCCATTGTTACCATTCCGCTGCATACCATATTTTGGGGGTGTTACAGACTTCTTCTTTTTCTTCAAATGCTCTGGAGTGCTAGTATGACCAAAAGTCCCGGATGATGAAGTAGAGTGTCGCACATGGGTGTTGGCCATCAAGGACGCAGTAGCAAAGGAAGGCTGGTGGGAAGATGTCACCCTATCAGGCTCAAGTCGAGCAATGTCTTGCAAAGAGCTCTGAGAATGTTGAGATACCATGTCCAAGAAAGGGAAAGTAGTGTTAGGAAAAGCAGTAATGACTCTATCAAACTTCTCCTTAGCATCGAGAATGAAACCAGCAACCTTCTAAGATAACCCTCTGAACTCCTCATCAGTGCGATCCATACGCAACCCACGCTCGACTCCAACACTAATTGCCGTATTCAACACACCCACAAACGTCCGGTTAAACTCACAACTCTTAAGGAACCTTTGAACAAGTGGAGTGAAGTCTGACTGAAAGAAGGAGGCAATGTTACCCTGGATCTCCTCAGCTTGCCTCTCACGATGCTCTAGCTGTGACTTAGTCCCAACAAGCTCTTCCTCAATCTTTGCTTTCTCAGTGGAAAGAGTGTCCCTCTCATTCCTATACTTCTTATGTTTCTTGTCCCAACTAGTAAGCTTATGTTCAACCGTCTGACACTTAGACTTAAGAACCTCTAGTTCAGCCGTCAACCTAGCACCTCCTCATTAGCGCGAACGGTAGACTTCTTTTGTTACTTAAGGTCAGCACCTTGCTTCTTAATGATATGTGTCTGCTGTGCACACCGCTTCGTAAGACGCTCAACGTTCTTTAAAGAGTGATCGAAACGAGCATTCAACACACTCCCATGAGTAACCAACTGACACTGTAACACGCTCATACGATCAGACAACTCAACTGAAGAAAGCTTCCTCAATCGATAAGCCTCAGCTGGCGTAGGGAATCGATCAAGGGCAGTCCGGCAAACCTTAGGATCCTTGTAAAGCTCTTTTCTCTGCAGACCAAGATTGACTCCATGAATCTCGTCCCAATCGTATTTGGTGTAAGGAGGAGACTCACATCCAAGATCTTCGGCATAAGGATAAGGGATGTAGTTAGGTCCCGAGACAATAGGAAGAAGATCTCTCTCAAGCACATCTCCAGCAGTGTTACTAACTTGAGCCTCATAATAGGGATCAACATTGCCATCACTAGCAATCTCATCAGCACCAGCATCAGTATCCAGGGGCTGAGTATCAGGAGCTGGCACAGCCTCCTGAGCAGGAGAAGACGCATCCTCGCTAACACCTGCATACAAAAAATAGAGAAAAGAAAAACATATAAGAAAAAGACCTAGTGTAATTGGAAGCAAAAGTAAATGAAGAGACAAGCTTACCATGAGACGCGTGAGAACTGGCTCGGGTAGTCCTCCTCACGCCCCCAGACAGCTCAGCATGAGCCTCGACTTCCCTATCTGGAAGAAGAATCGGAGGATAAGTGTCCAAGGCTCGGATCAAAAGTTTGAAGTGGGATAACATTTATATGCTCACCTTGGTTGACATCGTTAAGGTTGTCCTCCATAGCAAACTCTGACCCATCACGCTGGCCATCATCATCAAGAGTACCATCGTCAGTCTGCTCGACTCCATCTCAAGCTGCTAACCCACTAGAACCTGCTCCATACACTTTCTGACTCAATCTGGTCCTCTTGGCTGTATTGGTAGATATCTCCAGCCCAGTAGAGGTTTTTCGCTTGGCCGCGTGATCAGCTTTTGTGACTACCTTAGGATCAGGTCGGGTAACGGCAATTTCCTATGGGGAAGCACGAGGGATAGCAATACCAGCTGGAGCAGGCGATGTGGTGCGATCAGCAACTCTACCCAAAATAGAAGTGCCTAGCTCATGTGGCTCCTCCCGTACTGTGGCCTTATCCAAGAAAGGCATGCAAAGGAAGTCATGGATACGTAAAAAAAAGGAGGATAAATTTGTTAGGTATGGTTAGAAGAGCTAAGTAACAACACTTAGAAAAATATAATGAACCCCCCTCAATCCATAAAATTTTGTTTATCACATATACAAGTAATCTCACATCATATCTAAGATATCACAAGGTGTTTTGAAGGCTTGGTTAAGCTTTTACAAGGGTATACAAGAAATCTAGGGTTTTCGATTTGGGTTTTGATTTGGAATTCTTTGTTTGGTTTCCTTCATCATTCTACACTTGCTTAAGGTCATCTAAGACTCAGTCTTTTCAATATTTCATTTACATGTTACATACTAGTTATCTTGTTTATCACCACTTAGGGTTTTATTCTCATGTGTTATAAAATGTAAAGAGATTATCATGGACATTACCTGGACTAATGATGGACTAGAGGACCTAAAAATATACGAGACTTGTGGTATAAAATATGGTAGAGGAATTGAAGTATTACATTTATGCTAAAAAGGTTTATAAAGATAAGTTAAATTCTTTTAATATAAAGCCTCCAATAAACTATTTTAAAACAGAAAAATAAAACATGTCATTTTATAATTTTATTAAAATATATTGTTACAAAGATCGTATGCATTTAAAGAACTCGAAATCCGAGTTATTACGAGAAGTTACCGTTAATCGCAAGTTCGTACGTTTAAAAAAATATTTTAAAAAAGTATTTTTTAATTTATAAAAATATTTTTTTTTTATTGTAAACTTGCGCAATTAACCGTAAATTCTTCGTTTATAATCGGTTTTTCGGTTCTTTATTTGTTTCGATCCTTGGAACATGTAAGTATTTTACTAATTTACCTTTGAAAACATGAGATTACTATGCTAATGCTAAAATACAATTGTTTTAATCGAATGATTGAGTTGAAAATACATTATATAATATTCCCCGTAGAACGAAAACAAACGGCATGTTTGGTTTGTAGTTATTTTTTTTCGGGTATCGTTCCCTTTTTTATTGTGCGTGTTTAGGATTGTTTAAGATTTTCGTAATATTAAGTTCGTAGCCAACCTTCATTATGAATTGCCGTTTATCATAAATTTATAGTTATATAAACAGCGATCATCATTTATCATTTCATTCAGTGAAAGTTTAGAGCACGGAATTATTTTTGATTTCATTTGGTTCTGGTCCCATATTGTAACCCCGTGTATGACATGAATCGTTAAGTCATAATTAACACGTCTTTGATTTCGTGCAAGTCCATCTTAAGTCATAATTAACACGTCTTTGATTTCGTGCAAGTCCATCTTGTAATGTAAAAGATGATCATAACTCTATTTGATGATAGAAAAGTCAACAACTAAGAATGAATACAACAATTGAAATATGACGTTTCTCGCCGTCTTTTGGGGAGTGCGAGAGGTGCCATCGCACGGGCCACCGCTAGACGAGGGCCTTCAAATTTCATGCCATTCTATTATATATATATAAACAATATGATGCTCGAGTTTAATTAGTTTATGCACTATTGATACATGTGTATTTTGTATGTGCATTTAAGGGCCTTTTTTTAATAATGGCACCGGGTCACCGAAATCAATGAGACGGCCCTGACGTTTCTATTTGTTCCGAATCAAGTGGCGAAGAATGAAAAAAAAAAGTGAAAGTAAAATTACTCCATAAGAATTTTTTTAATTTGCGAAAAGCACTATGAAAAGAAGCAACGATACTCAAACAAAATAACTATAGTATGTACGATTTTTGATACGGTCCATCTGTTTTGATAATTTAATTCAAGTCAACTTGATAATGGGTCGTCTCAAATGATACACAAAGCTGGTAGAAGCTTGACATAAAGTTCAATAACCCAAAAAAAAAGTATTTACGCTTTTTGCGTTTAATTTTCGTCCTAACCTTAGTTCGTAATCACAAGACTGTAATCATAAGACTGTTATATTCTCAGAAAAGATTGTTATATTTGATATTTAAATAAAATAAATCAGAATCAAATGAAAAATATAATTAAGATGAAAAGAATTAGATAAAACTGCAATCATCAATTTTAGACGTACTCACAAAAATATATGCATCTCCCGATTAATTTTACTTCTTATTCTATATAAAATTCCAAAGAATATAGCATAGATGACCAAACCCTTTGGACTCATACATATGCACAAATATAATATTATAGGACAGAAAAATGTGCCTCGTGTGTATATATTTATATGCATATAGCGTTAATTAATAAAGGTTTCTTTTAAATAATGGAACAAAACAATACGAATGACAGATATACAAGAGTTTAATGTGGCAAAAGTATCATCGATAAAAAGTAACAAAATAAATTTATAAATTAACAAGCATGTTAGGTACCGGCAGCTAGAAAAACAAATGAGATGAAAAACGTCAAAAACTGTTACATTTTATATCATCTAGTGGCACATAAAATAATTTCATAAATTAACGTTATAGTGTTTTTTTTTCCTTTTGTATCTTTTTATAAATTAATCCTTTTTTTCTAAGAACAGTTTAAATACAGTGATTCTAGATGTTGATACGTTGCCTATCTAAAAGGATCCATTTTTCATTACGCAAGTTTTTTTTTTTTTTAGCTTTTTGCTGCTGTCACTAAACCACGCCATGTGAAAACCTCTTTGACCTCTTTGCATGAATATTGAATAGTACGTAGTAAAACAGAAGCAATATAAATGTAACTCGTGGGTAGTTATTAATACCGTTGAATAATCTATTTATGGAATGAAAAAATAGAAAAATGTCAACCAAATTTTACTTACTTTCTAAAGTGGTACCGAGATTTTAACCCATCCAGGACAAAACAAATGTAAGCAAGTAATTACAGTAACTGATATTGACTTTGTTAAAAAAAATTGATATTGACTGAATAAAAAAAAGCGCAATGAATTTGGTATCTTAGGTTTCTGTGCATAGTCTGTCAACACTTTAATCACGAGTTTGAGGTAAGAAACATAAAAAGACGAAAAGGAAAGGTAGTAAACTTTTTAGATGTGTCATTGGAGCTAGAAGCCTAGAAGAAAAGATAAAAGCATTGCACAATCTCATTTTTTATTTTCACAGACCAATCTGTGCAAGAATATAGTGTGTTATATTAAAGGGTGCTACTATTGGTAACCCCGGCCCACTGAATAGTACCAAAAAGGTACAAAAGATTTCTTTTGTACCCTTCTTTTACAGTACAACGCAGTTTTATATCAGGTTATGTTGCGTATTTTTTGACAGTTTCATACTTTTGACTCGTTAAACTTTATAATTTTTATTCCGCACTTTCAGTTTCACAGTTTTATAATATAAGCAAAATTATAAAAAAAAAAACGAAAAAAACCCGGAAAAACAGGGGGGTACAAATGGTGTTCCAGGGGTACGTATAACACAAGCCTATATTAAAAGTAGAACTGCTTTTTATAGAAGGTAATAAGTTTTCAGAACACTTGCGGAGTAGTAAGTTTCTACATTACTTTTGTGCAGGGATGAAGATAGAAAGGTAACAAGTTTTTGGATAAAGTCATATGCCTAGATAATCTTATATGAGCAATGCTAGATCCACAAAATTCTTACAAAAATATATCCACAAAATGATTTGTCAATTAAGCATGGAGGGTAAAAAGGTAAAATGAAAGATTATGAAGCAATGTGATTGGACCAAAGCCATTGCCAAGTCATTATGTGGATTATTTTTTGTAAACTCTTTATATTCTTAATTACTTTTTGGCTATTAATCTTATATTCTTAATTATAGAAAAAAATCTTCGAAACTTTTGGAAAAGTTTTGTCCTATTTGTGGTATTTAGTATTTACAACATGGGGTTGATGTTTTTCCTTGTACTAGAATTAGTTTATTGTCTTCTTCAAATGACTTAACTTTTGTTTAGCCCCCACTTGGTTTGTCTAGTTTATTATTCAGCTACTTTAAGTTAAAAGAAAAAGCATTTTATTTACTACTTTCAGCATTAAAATAAAACATTTCTCTTTGTTTAAGACGGTTTAATATATATAATTACAAGATTTCAAATGTCACATGATTTCTGATTTTCACTAGACAAGGTATAAATCAACTCATAAACATTTACCAGCATTTAAAAAGAGCTTGCACAAGTACTTATATTCAAAAGAACTATTAAAAGCGTTTTAAAAGAGGTTATTTGTTTGGTTAAGACATGTGCTTACATTGTCTAGTTAGTTATGATCAAAATAACTGTCATGTATATGTATTCATAGTTTCCACATGCTGCCTTATGTATGAAAAGAAGCTACATATCAATTCCATAACTTATGTTTAGCTATGATGCGTTCCCCTAAGTCCTAGACGGAAGGTCACCACCGTCCGTAATCACTCAAAAATGGCATAAGGCTCCAGCATGGGAGCTACCGTAAACTCGTAAAGGGATCTTTAATTACATCTTAACAGTTATAAGTATGTCACCTTTCATGCAGAACCTTCGAAATTGACGAGCCAATGGTTACCTTGCATATATAGGCGCGCGTGATATTTGGTGCGATGTCAAACATATTGTATTTGCCATATTCTTATAATAAAAAGCTTCAATAAAAAGATTTCCAACAATGTGTTTAACCTTTATAAACTGTTGGTGTTTGTCTTTATTATTTTGAAGATGTTTATTTTGTTTTACTGTTTTTTAATATACTATAATTGTGCATATCCTTTTAAGTTTACGAACATGTTAAACGTAGCCTTAAAAGCTAAGTATTATACATTAGAACATGCATTGAATGCATGTACCATATTAATAATAAACCATTCATCTCTGTATATAAGGCTGCCCACTATGGGTCGGACGACCGACTCGGTCGCCGTCGGTCGCCCCCATAGTGGGTGCCGGAGACCTTCATGCATAATGGTCGTCAGAACGACAAACTTCGACCGAAACAAACATGAATAAAAATGTGTTTTTTTCAACTTTTATTAAAAAAGAAAACTTTTTATCTTTAAAATTTCAAACCCCTTAACACTATAAATACACACTTATATTACCATTTTATATACACTTTCATCCACTTTTTTAAAATGGCTTGTTCGCTTCCACATACCGACTCTAAAGTCGAAGCTTTGGTTCAAAAACTAATTGACGAAGATAAGGGTCGTCAGAACGCGATTCTGGATTTAGCCTTGCAATTTGAAAATTCATGCACAACTAAAGACAATCTTAGAAAAGCTTACGAGAAATGTACTGACATTTCACAAGAGAGTCGTGCTTTGATCGACACTTTCTTAAAAGAAGATTCTGATAAAGATTACGAGCTGAATCTTTCTATGTATGAAAAGGTAGTAAAACTAGAAAAACAAATGGATGCTAAGTTAGCTTGGCTACTGGAAAAATACTACTGCCGCTCACAAACCTATATTGGTGATGTATACCTTACTGCGGAAGAGTTACATCAACTACATCTAGATGAAGAAGTCTTAAGACAAACACTAAAAGAACAAGGAATGGATGAAAAGGCACGGGAGGAGAAGATTAGACAAAAACAAGTTGATGATGATGAATTCTTTTTGGAATTTAGGGTGATGAGAATTGATTCAGATTACGAGTCATTAGATTAATAAACTAGAAACTATTTTAGTGTAATGTTTTAAATGTTGTTTTAATTTAATGTTTCAAATAAAGTATTGTATTTTAAATTATGTTATTATATTTTCAAATTTTGAATTCTAACGGCTAGTTTTTCATTATAAATACTCTCACCATCTCCTCGTTATATCATACAACTTCTTATCCAACTATCCAAATGGATTCCAATTTCACTAACGAAAATGATCCATGGGAATACAGTCTTGATATAGACGATTCTGATCTCCATTTAACACATGTTCTACGTTCGTCTAGTAGCACACGTGTTGAACCATCTTCCTCAACCCCAAATCCAGTTAGGATAATACCCGGTCCTGCGGGTATCGTTCAGCTCTCTAGTAGCACATGTTTTGAACCATCTTCCTCAACCCCACATCCAGTTAGGATAATACCCGGTCATGCGGGTCTTGTTCAGCAATCCAAGCAGCTTAAAAAAAGGTTTTTATTCTTGATTTGGATGGGGCTTTAATGTCGACATAAGAATATATGCAGAAAGTTGTTAAGGATGTGGATGAGGATGATGATTTTAACAGTGGGGCGTGGATTAGCACTACTAATTATGTGATTTCAACTGGTGGCACTGTAACTGGGTGTTTGGGGGACATCAATAACTTTTTGAAAAAGGGAAAACTTGACCAAGTTGTTGCAATAGTGAAGTCTTGTTCTCCGAATTATCTTGGCGATCTAAATGTGACTATGAAAGATCTCTCAGGTACAGTACGTGGAACAGTACATTACAAAGTCCTTGATGTGGGTAGTTATGGAAAGGATATTACTGTAGGAGCTGCAATGATACTTGCTAATGTCTCTGTTTTTACTCCTAAAACATCAGAGCATTACCTTAACATTACAAAGAAAAATGTGGTTAAGGTTTTCCGTAAGGATACGATTTCATTAGCTTAACATTATTATGTAATGTTTATTTTATATTATTGTAATTTTCATTCAGTATTGTTATTAAATTCCGTAATGTAATTTTCAAATTTGAAATCAAACAACTTAATGTTTTTTATTATTAATGTAATGTTTTTATTTATTAAAATGAAATTTAAATTTGAAGTTAAAAAAAATGAAGGTCGCCTCATAGTGGCACTAGGTCGCCTGTAGGTCGTCGGAGAGAGAAAGCTGATGTGGCGCCGGAAAATGTAGGTCGCGACCACCATCCATAGTGGGCAGCCTAACAACTCTTAACAAACCTAATGTAAAACAACTTTCTATCTTTACAACTTTTCTAGTCTTTAGGAACACAAATAACAAAATTTACTCACGTTCACTCTTCTAGCAGGTATTTCAGGAAATATTTTCTCTACCCTCAAGATTAGGCTGGATGGAATAAGGAACCTAAACTCACCATACACCTCAGCGCCATATCAACTTTCTCTCTCCAACTTTACCACTCACCTTTCAACCGTTTTAACACTCACCTTTCATACCAAACTCACCTTTCATAAAAATACACACTTAATATAAAATATACCCTATTAAATACTCACACCCAATCGCAAACCAAATAAAATAAATTAAAAAAAAAGAAAATGGGTCCACAAAGTTACCACTTACCGGTGGTGAGTGGCTCACCTCCGAAGGCACAAGTCGCGCGCGAGTTATGACAAGAGGCATAAGACTCACCGCGGTGAGTGGGCTTTGATGTTGTGAGTTTGCCCTTATTCCATCTGATATCAATTTTTACATCATATCTCCCTTATATGCCGTTACGACTTTCACAAACATCTCGTATTTAGTCACTCTAACTTTATTTTGATTATAAAAATCATTCAAAGTAATAATAGTATTCTATTATTGTGTAACTTTTATGTTTAATGTGGTTAATTTTTTATGTTTGGTCATGCATTAACGATTTGTACATAAATTTTGTTGAAAGTAGTTAAATTTAGGGGTGGGTGTGACTAAACAAAAATAAAAGAGCCAAAAGTGCACAAATCAACAAATAGGTACCACTAATCTAACACAAATGAAAACAAACAAGGGTTTAAAATGTAACATCCCCTCATTTTTATACTCCCACAGTCTATCACACACATCCAACTAGCACAAGCACAAGCACTACACCTAAAACCTCATTCTCAACCCCCCACCCCCACTCCCAACCACCACAAACCACCACTCTATGCACACACTTTCAAATTAACTAAAAACAAAATTTTATTAAAAAAGGAAAGAAAATGAAGTGTAGAAAACATACCACTGATCTAAGCAGCCTCATAGGCGTATGCGCGTCATGTCTCCGTGACCGATTACTCACAATCATCCAAGCTCAAGAACAAGCCAACAAAAACAACACCTCCTCTTCCACACCGTCCGATCAATCCCAACCACCTCAAATCCAACGCCCGTTAAACAAGCCACGTCTACAACACACCTTATCCAATCAACAACAACAATCTCACATCATAACAACAACAAACTCAGGTTGTATCGGTGCCACGTCATCATCATCTTCATCTAGAAAAAACTTAATCCGCTTCGCTTCGTTTTCAAATTTATTTAGATCTAGCCATATCAACAACAACAGAAATAACAAAAACAAAAACTATCCGTCGGTGACGTCATCACCGTCGATTCAACGACGCCGTTACGTACGGAACAGAGGCGTTTCGCCGGTGAGGTCATCTGATTGTGAAAAGGATGGTGAGTTTAGCGACGAGTCGAGTGAGTACGAATCGGCTGAGTCAACGAGCTGTAAACAAACGCCGCAAAAGACGCCGTTACGGAGAGTTAACGGTGGTACAGGTGGATGGATATTTTGTTTGAGTCCGTTAGTGAGAGCGAGGAGTCCGAATAGGCTGTGGAGTATGAAAGGGAAAGGGGCCGATGGTGGTGGTGTGGTGGTGCCGCATTTGTCGTATGCGAAGTCGTTTGTGGCTAATAGATCCAGGAAACTTGCTGATTTTGGAAGGTCTACTGATCCTAACCGTTGATTTTATTCAAGTTGACTTGGTCAAAGTATGATTTTACCCCCTTGGTTATATAGTTTTTGTTACCGTATCATTTTGGCTTTATATTGTTTTGTAGTAGATTTTTATAAAATTTGTAAGTATGTGATTTTTGAATATGGTATAGTGCGAATTACAAAATCTACCACCCTTCTGCCTAGCAATTTTTCTAATTCATTTCATATTTTGTTACCATATGTATTTTATCAAATGTTTTTCTAACGGTGTCCAAATCAGTCGAACCTTTGTCAAGTAATTCGAGCTCGAATTCATGCTGTATCGAGTCTCGATCTTTGAATCGAGTTCGAGTTAGCTCGACCTCGAGTTATTGTCAAAGCTTTTCGAGCTTTTATGCGTGAATACTTATCTATGAATTTGTCAAGCGCGAACCGAATTTTAATCTAATCTTAGGGTGCGTTTGTTTCTTGGGTTTTGAAGGCAGCTTAAGCTCAATCCCAATTTGTGTAGTTTGGTTCAAGGGGTTAGGGATAAAAAGAGGGCAAATCGCATAAAAAGGTACTCATCTTTAGGTCCAATGTCAATTAAAGGTACCCATCTTTTTTTTTCTCAATTTAAGGTATCCATCTTGTTTTTGGTTGCAATGTTAGGCAATTAACAAGTTTTCAAGTTAAATTTCTAACGATCGTTTATTTTATTATTGCATCGTTAGTCCTTTATATGATTTTGTTGAGATTTATTATTTTTTGATTAAAAAATTTAATTTCGAAAAAAATTTAATTTTGAAAAAAAATTTTAAAAATTATAACCAAAATTTTTTTTTAAAAAAAAATTTAATTTTTAAAAAAAAAATTAGAATTTTTTTCAAAATTAACTTTTTTTTCGAAATTAAATTTTTTTTCGAAATTAAATTTTTTTTCTAAATTAATTTTTTTTAAATGCTTGGTTAAAATTTTTTTAAAATTAAATTTTTTTTCGAAATTTATTATTTTTTTATTAAAAAATTTAATTTCGAAAAAAAATTTAACCAAAATTTAAAAAAAAAATAATTTCGAAAAAAATTTAATTTTGAATTTTTTTTTTTAAATTATTAATTTTTTTGAAATTTAATTTTGAAATTTAACCAAAATTAACTTTTTTTTCAAAATTAATTTTTTTTTCGAAATTAAATTTTTTTCTAAATTAATTTTTTTAAAAAATACTTGGTTAAATATTTTTTAAAATTAAATTTTTTTTCGAAATTAAAATTTAAAAAAAAATTTTGGTTAAATTTAAAATTTTTTTTTTTTCGAAATTAATTTTTTAATCAAAAAATAATAAATCTTAACAAAATCATATAAAGGACTAACGATGCAATAATAAAATAAACGATCGTTAGAAATTTAACTTGAAAACTTGTTAATTGCCTAACATTGCAACCAAAAACAAGATGGATACCTTAAATTGAGAAAAAAAAAGATGGGTACCTTTAATTGACATTGGACATAAGATGGGTACTTTTTTATGCGATTTGCCCATAAAAAAAAGGAGAGGGCCCACAAAATTAAAAGGTGACCACTTTGGTGGGTTTTGGGATATTGATTTCTCTCTCAAACACTTTTTAAATATTTTATTATTTCTCTCTCACACACACTTACATATTCTAATCTTTAAATAATATTTTTGATTTCAACTTTAGTATAAATATTATTTAATGAGTAAATTTTATCTTTTTTAATTTTTTTCAAATCTATACCAAATCCAAATTTAAATCCAAATCCAAACCATCAACAAACCAAACAGACCCTTATATGTCAATTTTATTTGGTTACAAAGAACACATTGCAAAGTTGAGCTCGAGCTTCTCTTATAAAGAATCACTGAGCTATTAAGCCGAACAGTCAAGTCGTATCGAGCCCACCCAGTATTCGACTCGTATATACCCCGAGACGAACTAGTCTAGGGTGAGCAGAAAAAACCGAAACCAAACCGAAAACCCAAAAAATCGAATCAAAACAACCGACTGAAACTAGAAACCGATGGTTCGGTTTTTACTTTTTCAAAAACCGAAAAATTTCGGTTCGATTTCGGTTTTCGTCTAAAAACCGAAGCAATTTTATAATAATATATAATTAATATAATATAAATAAATAAATAATAAATCAATTTTTAAATACATATCAAGAAACAAAAACTAATGGTATCAATTTTAAATGGAAAGTGATTTGTACACACTATTTTTTGACATACACCACAAAAGTACATCCAGTGATGCAGAGTGATGTACACAGTAGAACATCATGCTGCATGTTTTGTGATGTATAGCAAAAAAATGGTGTGTACAAATCACCTCCATTTAAATTTTTTTAAAGAAAACTAGTGGTAGGTTGTAGTGTTTTACCAAATTAATATGTTTTTTTTAACAAACCAAATTGATATGTTAAATAGTGGTGTATATGATTGTGTGTAGAATAAGTTTTTGTTTAATAGGTGATGAAAACAACATGAAACTGACTTGTTTGGTCGGATTAGTTGAAATGCCTTTACAGCTTTGGCTCGATTAAAATATTAGGGACCAAATAGCATTAGCAACGTTTCATTTGGAGTTATAGCCGAAATTAGCTTGAATGGAAAATATTAATAAGTTCGATTAGGTAGTTCTACAAGTATTAAATTAAATGAAAATTCTCATGGACATGCCTTGACTTGAACTATTGGAGTTTCTTTGTTTAGTTAAATAAAAAAAATAGTTTCCTTAAAAAAATAGCTTTTTATTTTGATATTTGTATTAAAAGGAGAGAATTTTGATTTTCATAAAATATATAAAACGTTATCAATAATATAGTTTTATATTCTAAGTAAACAAGGGGGTTAAAAAAAAAATATGTTTTGTAGTTTATCTTGTTATAGTAAGAGATGCAAATTTTATGTTTTTCAGAAAATTTAATGAGAAACATTTAATTTGAACACAATCTTTATTTTTATTGTTTTATATAAAATACTCCCTCCGTCCCTAAATAAGTGTCCACTATTGACTTTCAAAGTCATTCATCTTCAACTTTGACCTTAAATTATTTTGATTGTGTTATATAATACTTGATGCAAAATATATGAATGGATTGAGTTTTCAATGTATTTTCATGGATATGATTTTCATCAAGTATTATATAACACAAACAAAATAATTTAAGGTCAAAGTTGAAGAAGAATGACTTCAAAAGTCAACAGTGGACACTTATTTAGGGACGGAGGGAGTATATTGTAAAAAACATATGTGTTTTTTTCAACTAAACGCACCCATCTACATAAATTTTTGAACACGTAGGCGTATGTTGTATATCTATCTATACTACTTATATAATGTATTTAAGACTTCTTATAAAAGAAAGTCTAAAAAATTTTATGACAAGAAAACATTGCTATTAAGAAAAAGTATTTTTTTTAATAAAATTAAAAGTTAAAACTATATTTATAATTATTTAATGCACACAATATATTAACTCAACACATATAATTAATGATATTATTAAAATAGTCTCTCACTTAAAAGTACAATTAATATATACCACATGGTACAAAACAATAACGCATAAATCATTTGTTTTAAACACATACCAAATAAAATTTACAAATCATTAATGATATTATCAAAATACCCCTTACTAAAATATCACATGGTACAAAATAATAACGCATAAATCATGTTATCATTTTTGTTCTCTTTAAAACACAATTAAATGAAATTTACAATTCATTAATGATATTTTTAAAATACCTTTCATTTAAAAATACACTTAATATACCACATGATACAAAATGATAATGCATAAATCATTTTATCTTTTTTTTTTCTTTTTAAAAATACTACTAAATAAAATTTACAAATCATTAAGCGGGTCATAGAAACAATCTTTTATGTAGTTAGACTTTCTGACAGCACATTTTTCGACCATGCAATGGACCACTATTTACTACTACAACTTAGCAATATAGACACCACCAGATGACGCAAAAACCGCTACTCTCTATGTTTAAATGTTATATAATGTTACACGTCCAAAACAACTAGCAATAGTGGTGACCACCGTTTTCGTATCGTCGTTGCACCGTGATGTACGGGTTGTCTGCTATTTTTTTATGAAATAGTGTGCGTTAAAATAGTTCCCTAAAGTTATCGACATGCTTAAAGTTAGCATCGTTAGAAACATATAATCACTTAACAATAAATTTGATTACAAGGTGTCTGTCGTCGTAATGCGCGAGTACCTTGCTATAAATATTTTTTATAATATTACTAAATTCATAAGATAAAATAAGCTAATTTTGAATTAATAATCTATGTTGGAGTACAATATATATAGGTTAGACGAATGCTATTCCGTAATTTCTAATGGAAATGTTCGCCTAGCTCGGTTAATGTGTCATCTTATAACCGAACTTGATTCTAGTCAATTAAAGTCACATTCTAAAAATCAGCTTTAAATTATGCCAACCTTAACGTTCATAACTATCCTTATAGGCTTATAAAGTCAGGAGACTTGCGGGCCTTGTGGCCAACCTACAAGAATATCTCGACTAGACAACGACCGCTAATTAAATTTGCAAACACAATTGGTATAGTAACTGGACCTAACGATTGATCATGCCCAAAATGAATACGAAAACTTTCACCCGTGTACTCGCTATCATACCATTCGCCCAAATATATTCTCTAAATATGTTGATCCTAAGTTGCCTCAATCGACTATCTATAAGAACACATGTATAATTTCTCGACATCTTCAATTCGTTTCAAATTATACCTAGCGTTGGCAAGTTTGGTAAAATTTTGGTTTCAGTGATATACAATCGATGTGATCAAAATGAGGTTAATGCATGGTCAAAAGAAACAAATAGATTAATTTTGTGTTCATGAGTTATTAGTGAGATTAATCTGTGTTGCGGTTGTCGTAAGAGACTTCTACAAGAATTTTACAACTCCCTAGGCAATGTACCTAACCGTTGTAGTGTAGTATATGCAAGACTCGGGGGTTGTTATCGTTCTTTAGAGGAATAGGTTGGGAAGACTTGATCACGGTCTAACAGAATTCTAAGAGTTGAGAGAAGATTCTTTTTGTGTTTTTATATTTTATGAAAGCAGGTAAAATCATATATTGAATAGGTTTGGTTGGTTTTAGCTATTAAACTAAATAAACTAAGCTACTAGTGATAACAATATAATAAAAGATTGTGTTTATTTAATCATGTATTACTCTCTAGATTGCTTCTCCTAGTGTTGTTGCTTTGTCACACTTGTGATGATCTATGTAATTATTTCCTAAGTCATGAACGAATTACACGAACCCGTCGTCTATTAAATATTCCGTTAAGGCAACGCACAAGTAAGGTAGTATGAAGACTATTACAAGGCCCCTAAGAGTATATTAAATGCATTTGAAATATATTAATAGTGGAACAACCATATAAGGGGCAAGGTAGTATGAAGACTGTTACCCGATGGTATCCTTTCTACATAATCATGTTTTCCTAGACATATCAATAGCGATACAGACAAAAGCTGATTTTTCTAAGACCTAACATGCATATTCATCACAAGAAGCAACACCACTAAGATCTGCATCCTAGGTTTCATACAATAATAAATAAACACAATAGAAGGTTTAGCCAAGCATGTTATAGATAAAGCAAGAATAGATAATAATCACACAACAAGACATATTGAATGATTAAATAAGTCTTACTTGATTAGAACATGAATTGAAGGAAGTACAATAGGGTTTTGAGGCCCTAAAATCGTCCCTAACAGCTGCTAAACGAACTAGGGTTCGTACCCTCTTTTTATTCTAAAGTTACACACTTAAAACCCTAAAAATGGATTTGTATTTATAGGAAAATCTCTGCGACGGCGTCGCGTGTTAATCGTGACGCCGTCATGAATAGAATATTATAGATAATGGGATGGGTCATACAATCTGACGCCGTCTGGAAATCTTGTGACGCCGTCTTGAGATGGGTTGTGACGGCATCACGTGTAATATGTGACGTCGTCTACAGCTTCTGAGTAGAAATTCTTGAGAGATGTTGGTGTAGCTTCGTAGTCTTGTCCGTTTCTTCTCCAAATGAGCCCAAGTCACGCGTATTTCCTCCAAATGCCTTCCAAATGCTAAATACCCGAAAAGGAACGATTAAGTACATATTTTGGGTATAAACACACGATTTAAGGGGTTAAATGACCCCGAAAAATTGTATAAAATGACACCTCATCAAATACCCCCACACTTGGGATTTGCTTGTCCTCAAGCAAATGGGTTTTTTCACCTAGACAATAGCAATATGAAGGTCATTTTACCTACCCTTTAAAAGTATTTTAGAACACAACCTTCTAGACCTCGTAATTAAAAGCACGGAAAGTACATACTAGCACCTCACATAACTGTTTGGGATTCTCTCTTTCACTTGGGTGTATAATAAATTATAACATAATGGGGAAACGAAAAATCAACACTCATTACCTGTTATAGCATATAAATTACCATAGGCTTGGTAAAGGATCAAACCTCCACCGCTAGGATTCATTAATATCTAAGAGGTCTTTTTAAAGGGTTGTGGGGTGGGGGGGGTGTAGGTGTAAGATAACTTATAATGGAAAGGAAAACGGATGTGATACATTTGGGTGGCTTTGGGTGAATTTGAAGTGGAAGGGTTAGCTAATTATTTATACGAATACACGCTAGTTTGGTTGCTAAGTGATAAGTGTAAAATACACATATCCATTTGTACCTAAAATAACCCAATTAAACCCAAAACAGACCAAAAATGGCAAAAATTTTAATAACATAATACATCACAACATGGGGTTTATAACACGTACCCCTACACTTGAGCTTTTACATGCTCGATATTTACAATCTAACTAATGACCCGATTTGAGGTGGATCAAAATAACATGGAGATCATCTAACAAACTTATGGGGGGTATTGACTTAACTTTTCTTCCACATTCTTCCGCGAAATAAATACTATCATGAATCCTAATCGTCCGAAAACAGTATTTACCAGGATAAGGACTTAGCAACCGTGTACTCAATAATTAACTTGGGTTAAAACAATAATGTACTAAAAACGAGTACATACAAGGTAGGCTAAGGCGATTTGGGTGTAACAATTGGTTTAAGGGTGACAATGCTCTTCATTAATAGTCCGGCTTAACCAGAAATTACGAGAACCATGAAAAGGAATAGGCTCGGAGGGTTGTACTCAGGGGTATCCAGCACTAAAGGTGAGTGCATGGCAAGTGTGTGGGATAGTTTATATGATCGGGTGTGACCATCATAACAATTAACAGGTTTAAAACATGGGTTAACCTAATGCCTCATTATCAAACAAAATCCCTAACACTTACTGAATGGGGCGGTCACAGGATGCATCCAAAAACAAGTTCTAGAATTTAATATGCTACCGGTATACTCTCATAATCTTAAAGTAACCAATACAATGTTTTTAGAAAAGAGGCGCCAAAATCACTCATACAACATACTAAACGACAGAATAAACTCACATGATGTGCTCACAAAGTCCTTAACTCGAACAAGCTAAAGGTATTAACATCTAAGAGAGAACATTCAACATTTATGGGGGTGGAATTTGAGGTTTTTGTGTCTAGTAAATAGAATACCTATCCCAATGAGACGCTCTTAATACTTGTTTATTCGACGGCATGTGTCATAAACCTTTTTAAATTTTGGTCAAAATCGCCTTCTTATCTATGTTTCGATATATTAACCCAACATTTAAATGGCAAAGCAAATGGCAAATGCAAGAATAGTTTTTTCCTAAGGCCATATTTTCCCCCTACACTTTAAGTTTAACATAGTCCCCCAAAGTTCATATAAGATATCCTTAAAAATATACGAATTAAAGGGAAAAGAAAACAAGGAAAAAAAACTAGTACTGCCCTGGTTTGCTCAATAATGGAGAAGAAACATACGATAACTAGTTAAATTGTCATCCAAGAATTATCGAATGAAACTTCCTAAGAACTTCTAAGCTTCTTCTCATCAAATATAACCTGTAATCAAAGACAAAGACAAAGACAACTACACCAACCATAAAATGTGCGATATACAAATATACAATATGAATTTAAGGTTTTACTCGATAAAGCAGTAAAGATAGGATGTGAGAATTGTCAAACTTATTGGTTTTGCAGGTTTATAACAGAAGATTACATATTTTAAATGTTATGCAAGTTTTATTTTCAAGAATAATTAAAAACTTTAAGTTTTCTAGACCTGGGCGTTTGACGCCGTCAGGAAAATCCTGACCCCGTCACAGGTGTCATGGTGACGGCGTCGCGTGTAAATCGTGACGCCGTCTCCACGTTCTGTGAAATCAAAATCTCTGTTTTTGATGAAAAATTTCCTCCACTTGATTTCATAAGTTAATTCATGTATAATAGCTGCATAAAACCTAAGATTTTACAATTTACTCATATGACTCGAAACTGACGCGAATTAATCTAAACAAATTATTTAACATGCTTGAACTTGGTTCAAAAACCGGATAGATTCCCCTACACTTATTATTTGCAAAATACCTTTGATTGAAATTAAGACGAGGTTAAAAACAATACAAAGCATGATTACAAGATAGTTCAAACATAATAAAACAAATAGTAAAGAATTAAAACACATAAGACACTCCTAATATGCGATAAAAGTAAATATTGGGTTGCCTCCCAAGAAGCGCTTTTCTTTATTTACGAGTCTTGTAGCTAGACTCGAAGTCACACGTCCTTACGTGACTTCTCCTTTGTGTCTCTTGGCCTCTCTTTCCAATTTCATTAGGTGTCGAATTTCTTTGCTTATACTTTCGTCTTCCCTGTACTCGGGTCCTAAGGTCAGACTATCCGAGTAATAGGTTTTCCCATGGTCATCGTTACTCTCAAGGACAGAGGGTGGTATAGAATCGGTATTTATGTCCTTAAAGTCTATATGGTTAGACGCTTCCATCATATGAGGCATCATAAATGTGATTTTCTCGTCATCTTTTTCGAAAGTAACCGTTCCCTTTTCCTGCTCATAAACGAGACCAGTATTCCTTGCAAATGGTTTTCCAAAGACTACTTCTCCTAGGTGGTGATCTATAATACTAGGTGTGTCCTCCAAAATCATGAAATTACATTCGTATGTGAAATTTCCTATGAAGACTTTTAAACCCTTTACTCTTCCTAAAAAGTTGCTGTTCTTACTAGGGTTGGATGGTTTTTGTCTCGACTCTAGCCCTTTATTCATGATCTTATTGTAATGTTGCTTAGACATAACATTAATCATTGATTCTAAATCAATGTAGGCTTGTTTTTTAAGGAAGTGGCCCATTTTGCAAGAGATCTTAATGTTGTTTAAATTTTCGGTTCTTATCTTTGCCTTTACCTAAGATGGTTTAGGGTATTTCAAAAGCCACTCGTGATATTCTAATTCTTCCAAGGTGGGGAAGGTATCAAAGTATTCAATTTCATTCGACCCATTAAATGAGTCAATGATCCTACTACCCCTGAGCCATGACTCAATTTCTTTCTTTTTCTTAGGGTCAAGAAACTCCCTATTAGAGGTAGAACAAGATGGATTCGCACTCTCCATGATGAAGAATGGAATAGTCAATGAAAATTACGAACAGACACACAAAGAAAAGATAGACTACGAGAAAGCTAATATGCAGAAATTAAATCTTACTTGAAAGAATTTAAGCAAGTAGAAACTAAGCTAAACTATGATCAGAACCTAACTATTCCCCGGTAGTAGTGCCAAAAACTTGTTGCGGTTGTTGTAAGGGACTTCTACAAGAAGTTTTACAACTCCCTAGGCAGTGTACCTAATCATTGTAGTGTAGTATAGGCAAGACTCGGGGGTTGTTATCGTTCTCTAGGGGAATAGGTTGGGAAGGCTTGATCATGGTCTAATAGAATTATAGGAGTTAAGAGAAGATTATTTTTGTATTTTTATGTTTATAGGAAAGCAGGTAAAATCATATATTTGAGAGGTTTTGTTGGTTTTAGCTATTAAACTAAATATTAAACTAAGCTACTCGTGATAACAATATAATAAAAGATTGTGTTTATTTAATCATGTATTACTCCCTAGATTGTTTCTCCCAGTGTTGTTGCTTTGTCACACTTGTGATGATCTATGTAATTATTTCCTAAGTCATGAACAAATTACACGAACCTGTCGTCTATTTAATATTTTGTTAAGGCAACGCACAAGTAAGGTAGTATGAAGACTATTACAAGGCCCCTAAGAGTATATTAAATGCATTTGAAATATATTAAGAGTGGATCAACCATATAATGGGCAAGGTAGTATGAAGACTGTTACCCGATGGTATCCTTTCTACACAATCATGTTTTCCTAGACATATCAACATCGATACAGACAAAAGCTGGTTTTCTAAGACCTAACTTGCATATTCATTACAAGAAGCAACATCACTAAGATCTACATCCTAGGTTTAATACAATCATAAATAAACACAATAGAAGGTTTAGCCAAGCATGTTAAAGATAAAGTAAGAACATATAAAAATCACACAACAAGACATATTGAATGATTAAGATAGTCTTACTTGATTAAAACATGAATTGAAGGAAGTACACTAGGGTTTTGAGGCCCTAAAATCGTCCCTAATAGATGCTAAACGAACTAGGGTTCGTCCCTTTCTTTTACTCCAAAGTTACACACTTAAAACCCTAAAAATGGATTTGTATATATAGGAAAATTGTTGTGACGACGTCGCGTTTTAATCGTGACGTCGTCATGAATAGAATATTCTAGATAATGGGCTGGGTCGTACATTTTGATGTCATCTGGAGATCTTGTGACGCCGTCTTGAGATGGGTTGTGACGGCGTCACGTGTAATCTATGACGCCGTCTCCAGCTTCTAAGTAGAAATTCTTGAGAGATGTTTGTGTAGGTCTGTAGTCCTGTCCGTTTCTTCTCCAAATGTGCCCAAGTCATGTGTATTTCCTCCAGATGCCTTTCAAATGCTAAATACCAGAAAAGGAACGATTAAGTACCTATTTTGGGCATAAATGCACGATTTAGGGGGTTAAACAACCCCGGAAAAGTGTATAAAATGACCTCATCAAGGGGTATGCTCCATGTACAATCCTGTAAAAGCCAATGTTAGCTTATTGTTGTGTGAACGGACATCTA
>BQNB010016335.1:0-13954 GCA_026074375.1 Tanacetum coccineum
AGTGTAAATAGGCAATTTAATCTCATCCATTGGATGAGATGAAAATGAAAGGTGAGGATGAGTCCCCCAGTATCCACAAAAAATATAGTCTCCAAATGAACTTAAATCTAATAATTTTCAAAATATGTCTCTTGTAGTTATTTACCACTTTAAAACTAAACCAAACATTTGAAGTTATCAACTCATTAAATATAAGCTAATCCAAACACTCAACGTGGGCTTATGAGCTTACGATATATAAGCCATAAGCCGCTTATATACCATAAGCATAAACCCAACTCATAAGCTTAGCCAAACACCCTTAAAGCAAACGCACCCGAAAAAAAAAGAAGAAAAAACTCCAAAATACAACTCATAAAAACATCTAATTTTGACCATAAACAAACAGAGTCAAAAATAAGATAAAGTAAAATCATTTTCAACCTTTACAAAAACAAACTTAATTCAATCTTTACCACCAGATCTGTCGATCATCTTCTTTGTGAATCAATCATCTAATTGTTGTTGTTGTTGTAGTTGTAAAGAAGTTGGAGATGGCTAAGTCGAGTGCGGATGACGTGGAGCTGCGGCGAGCATGTGAAACAGCAATGGAAGGAAGTAAAGTTGTTTTATCGATACGGGTTGCGAAAAGCCGAGGGGTTTGGGGTAAATCTAATAAGATTGGTAAAGGTCAGATGGCTAAACCCAGGGTCCTTGCTATTTCAAGTAAGTCTCGAAACTTGATTTTATCATTTTCATAAGTTGTGGATCTTTAGAATTACAAGGATATGAATTTTAGAAGATACATTGTTAGATTAGGGAAGGAAGTAGATATTCTTTAAATACCGACCTTCTCGCTTTTCGTAGGGGCAAGAATTGTATTCATAGTTTGAACCACTTAAGGGTGGCCTAGTGACAAAAGGGCGTGTGACTATCGCTCTAAAATGTGTGAGGTCTCAAGTTCAATTACTGCTTGTAGTGGCCGCACCAACCTCCTGAAAAGGGAGGGCTTTACCTGGCTGTGTGCCGGTGAGTTCAAACCTCGTGGATTAGTATGCCAAAAGGTCGGAAACCATGGTTACCCAAAAAAAAACGTATTGATAGTTTGAGAGATTGGAATGGATGATGTAAGAGTTTTATGCTTAGGGGTGGATGATTGAGAAGATAATGGTAAAATGCGGAAATGTAAATGTAGGGATAGGTTAGTATTAAAGAGATTACTGATCGTAAATTGAAAATAATTATATGTCTTATGAGCTTTTGAACCACTTTGATTGTTACTTTTGTTTAATTGTGATACGAACCGGATCGATTAAGAGATAATAGAACGATAAAGATAGAATAATCGACGTTCGAGAGGTCGAATAAGCTCTCCCAATAAAGATAAGAAAATAACTAAACCATTAATAATATTCAACATTCAACATAATCACCATTACAATCCTAATGCCCTATTTATAATAAAAGATATCCTAGACTTCTTGACTAAGAAAACATAATAAAGAAAACTAAATATACTAATTAATTATAATAATATGCATGATCATATCAAATTGTCCCAAGAATCGATATGTGGCATACAGGACTAGTTTTTACTTCTTTTCTTTTTTTTAGAATGGCAATTTTTTCACATCCAGCGAGGCTTGAACCCACAACCTCTATGTTGGTGGGGAACTCACATAACACTAGACCAAAGGCCTTGAGTGGCATACGGGACATGTTATGTGGCATCTGAATTTGAGTTTTAGAAACTTGTTGTGTTACTGTGTTAGGTTAGAAAAAAAAAGGATCAACAGGACGAATGGAAAAAATTCTCAAACCCATCCACATTCTCTACTACTGCGGGTCTAATGTCGTTGCTAGTTTGATTCCTTAGACAGGGATGTTCAACTGTTGTTTGTGTGATCATATTTCGACTGTCGTGTTAGAAGTAACTTGTTTGTGATTTATGTGAAGTGTCAATTTCATTATTGAAATACATCTTTTTATATTATAGCAGATAGTATTGATCCTATTACTTCTACTATAACCAACACTTGTAATTATCGCTATCCACATTTCTCTTATCCGTACTTTAATCGACTGTAGACCGATCTTTATACTTGACTGATACAGAAGAAGACTTGTTAAATTCGTAGTGTGAGAAGCCCTCAGAATATTGGTACACACTATATATCTATCTTTAGCCGAAAAGCTTAAGTGGCAAGAAGAAGAAAAATTAGAGTAACTCCTTGTTAGTGGATTTGTATTAGAGTTAGAATTATATTAGTATTTGTATCAGATTAAGATTGGTATAGGCCCAAGTGTTAGGCTATAAATATTGAGTCATATGTATTCTCTCATAATTCATTCAATTAATATATCACGTTTTACATGGTATCGAGCCTAAGATCCTAAAACCTAAATGTTATATTTTTTTTCTCGGTTTTCCCTTTATCTACTTTAACACCGTTGAGCTATGAAGATGAAGAAAAAGAAAAAGAAAAAGAAAAAGAAAAAGAGTTCGTTTGTCTTTTGAGTTTGAAAAATCGCTTCTTGAAGTCTTTTGGGATTTAGGATATTTTTTGATCGACTGATTGTGTTAACCAGGTTTGCAAAGCACGTCTTTTTGTGGACCGACTAGTTTTTTTTATTGGGCTTTTGAATTAGATTGTGGGCTATTCTGAAATTGTGTCAATTTCATTACAAGAAACGTCAATGGTATTTGTTTGTTTTTGTTTGGTAATTTTTGGTGATTAGTTTTGTGAACTATTTTTTGGTGATTAGTAATTTTCGGTGTTTAGTAAAGTCGACTAAAGCTCGACAAGTCTCCACCTATAGTTCAACTAGCCTTCACGTCGTACAGTTTACACATAAAAAAAAAGTTCGTTTGATTGTGTTTGCTGTAAAGAAATCGTTTGTTTTGATATTCGGTTTTGATTGAAGATTCATTTGAATTTGGATTGGTTGAAAAAAAAGAATTAAGTTCGGTTGTTTTTTGTTTGTTTTGATTCTTTAAAATTCTCCACGTATTTTTTCTTTTTTCTGTACACCTAAAGTCGACTAAAGCTCGACCAGTTTTCATCTAAAGTCCACCTAAAGTCAACTAAAGCTCGACCATTGGTGTATCAATATGCCGTGTGGTATCACTTCTTCAAGAATCACTGTGAATTTTTCTGCCCGATCTGCCCGCTTTGTTTGCTGAGTGTTCACTATTTTGATGTCCTAAAGCACATTATTGAGTTTCGAGACAGTTTGAGTGTTCATTCTACCCCAGCTCCAACTGCGGGGGGTTGTTAGTAGATTTATATTAGAGTTAAAATTATATTAGTATTTGTATTAGATTAGGATTGGTATAGGTCCAAGTGTTAGGCTATAAATATTGAGTCATATGTATTCTCTCATGATTCATTCAATCAATATATCACGTCTTACAAACCTAACCGTGACAATGGGCATCATGTCCTTAGTCTGTGGTTTAGGGACCGGTCATTGGAAGCGCCTGTTTTCATGTACAACAGTGAAAATAACACCAGCAAAACAAAAGAAACAATAACTAAGACAAATTCTTTTCATTCCAACCTCATTACTGGTTCTACATTGTCATATGCTTGTGGGTTCATATTGGAAACGCTATCATAGGTTTATAGTACGTTTAAATGGCCGTACAATGTTTCATTTTGGTGATTATTATCATCTAATTAATAATAATATGCAGTTAATGTTACGGAGTACAGGATGCTTTTTTATAGTTGAAGTTGATCATATAAGAAAGTAGAAAATAGTATATTGAATCATCTATTGTTGCGAAGGTAGTTACCATGATCGATAGTCCATTTAATCTTCCTATAGTGTCCCTTTTTTTGCATTTGTGCTATAAATTGGTGGGAAATAGT
This sequence comes from Tanacetum coccineum, assembly GCA_026074375.1. Classification (NCBI taxonomy): domain Eukaryota; kingdom Viridiplantae; phylum Streptophyta; class Magnoliopsida; order Asterales; family Asteraceae; genus Tanacetum; species Tanacetum coccineum. The sequence goes on from BQNB010016335.1 coordinate 3,855, forward strand.
GTAAATCATATATAACAAAGTTGAAACTGATAACCCTTGCATCTTTATTTCGCTGAACTATATGTTTTGCTAGCTATTAAATTTCCTTTTATCGATTTCAGAAGATTAAAATAAATTGTGAAGTAAATTATCTCCCTAATCTCCAAATTGTTTTGTATGACTGGAATGATAGGTTTATTTTTTGTGTAATTTGCATTATAAGTTATATAATGTTTATGCAGCCAAAGAAAAAGGTCCACAAACTAAAGCTTTTCTCCATGTCTTGAAGTACTCAAATGGAGGAGTTCTTGAGGTATGTAATAGGCTTGTCCTTTCTCTCACTAAATGACTATTCCATGATCCAAGATCATATTGATCGGTAATGCTAATGCCATGGAACTTTGAATCCAATATAACAAATTCCCTTTTCAAAACATTAGATTATTTATCGAGAGAGTAATATGAGAAAAGGTATTTCATATTTTATTATCGGAAGTCCAGCTCAGCATCACAAACTTTTTGGAGGATCTCTGGGCTATGTCTATATTTTGATGAGGAACGAAACCGGTGATGCGTTTATCGCATAGTGGGAACTTTTGTTCTTCATGAGGCCAAAGTATAACAAACTTGCGTAAAGAATATACATATGCATGTTTTGTTCTTTATAAAGAAGTTGTAAAAATGATATAAAAAATGAAGCAAGGAAAATCTCCACTTCTGCTGTGGACACTGTTGGACATCATTAAATGTTTAATAGAAGGCAAAGATCAACTCCTGTTAATAGTTTGAACTTTTTGCTTGTATGAAAGCTTTTTGCTCTAGCAACTTTGTGTATGCTAACTTGCTGCTTTGGTAATATCTTGTATGTCTTTTGAATTGAGCATAAGGTGTGTGCTCATGTGGGCTCACATTATATGATCCTTTTTCTTTTAGACTCACAAGAAATGGCATTAATAAGTTGTACTCATAGGAAACATGTTGCTATAATAAATCATTAATTTTGTCATGCGTATACTTTTCCTGCTTGAAAGTGTGGATTTGTAACAAATATTATATCTGAAACTTGTGTAGCCTGCAAAACTATACAAGCTGAAGCATCTTTCAAAGGTGGAGGTCCTAACTAATGACCCTAGTGGATGCACATTTATGCTGGTAATGATATTTAACATGTGCCTTGTATACCGCTTCTTCTGGGTCATGATGGCTTACTGATCATATTAGATATGCTGCTCTTTGACTTTCTTAAATGGCTAATCTGTTTTTAGGGTTTTGATAATCTTAGAAGCCAGAGTGTTGCTCCTCCTCAATGGACCATGCGGAATATTGATGACAGGTACTATTGCAATTACTTATACAATTACTTGAACTATAGTAAAATAGGACAATCTATAGTTCCAATGTATTTTCTCCTTTTTTAGGAACCGTCTCTTGCTCTATATATTGAATCTATGCAAAGACGTATTGGGCCGTCTACCCAAAGTTGTGGGTATTGATGTAGTAGAGATGGCTCTTTGGGCGAAGGTGTGTATTCAGCTGTAATTTCCTTTTGTTTCCAAAAAATTATCATTCAGGTCACTCATTCTACTGTATTGCTCGATAAATCATGCATCTACACTTGTAATGTACCGTATAGTGCTTTTACTTGTATAGGAAAATACACCTGTAGTTTCCAAGAAACGGAGTACTCAAGATGGGCCTGCCACGGATGTCGCGGCTGACAGTGACATGAAGGTTACAGTTGAAAAAGAACTTGTCTCACAAGCAGAAGAAGAGGACATGGAAGCTCTTTTAGGCGTGTAAGTTTACTATGTATCTTTGTTTGATCCTAAAAAAGTTACTAATTATACTACATTTTAATACTACTTTTCTCAATAACAACCCCCTAAGTTTTGCTGAACCATGATAACGGGCCCCATAAAACTGACAAGACGCAGAAAGCCATATCCATTTCACTTTTATTTGCATGAATTGACTCGTTAATAAAATTGTATTCAGATATGTGATGGGTATTGGGGAAGCAGAAGCTTTTTCAGAACGGCTAAAACGTGAACTTCATGCTTTGGAAGCAGCAAACGTGCATGCCATTCTGGAAAGTGAACCTTTGGTAGATGAGGTAACCTTTCATACCACAGGGAAACTGCATTTTAAAAGCCTCGTACCATTAATTGTTTAGATTGCATCTCTGCTTATTCTTGTCATAATAGATTTTGCTAATAAGGATGGGCTTTTTGCAAATTAGAAAGTAGTCAAATCCTTGCTATTCATGCAGCACACTAATGCGGTGTCCGTGAATACTGTGTCTTTGAGATGTATCTTATTCAAAAATGTTGATGGGGATCCCTTTGAGCTCATTTCGTTAATTTGCAACACAGAATTAATTGTTACTTATGACTCATGAGGATAGCATTCTTATACCATTGATCATGTAATAAACTGCTTTATAAGAAGGGATCTTGCTGATTCATTGGCTTATATTCAGTTAACTTCCCACACCATGTTCAGTTGAGGTATTTTCTAATTCTTCTGTTTTAATGTCCTTCAGGTGTTGCAGGGGCTTGAGGCAGCCGCAAGTTGTGTTGATGACATGGACGAATGGCTGGGGATTTTTAATGTTAAACTGAGACATATGAGAGAGGACATTGAGTCAGTATGTATATCTTTAATTATTCTGTACTTATAAATCGTTTACAGACTTTACATAATGTTTTGTATGTAATCACAGATAGAAACACGGAATAACCAGCTGGAAATGCAGTCTGTAAATAATAAAGCACTGATTGAGGAGCTGGATAAGCTTCTTGAGAGACTGCGTATACCTTCAGAGGTATGACACATATTCAATCAGTGATATGTATGTATATTGCTGAATGCCTTAATCCGTCCAGTAATTCTCTAGTTTTTTGTCTTTACCAGTATGCGACATGCCTAACAGGCGGCTCCTTTGATGAGGCTCGCATGCTTCAAAATATTGAAGCATGTGAATGGTTAACTGGTGCTTTAAGTGGCCTTGAACCACCAACCTTGGATCCAAGTTTTGCAAAAATTAGAGCGGTATATTCATTTTTATTTCTTCCAATTTAGTATCCTCAGTGACATCATTGATGTGCATATCTTTGTTATGGTAATTAAAAAGCTTTACTTTAATAATTTACAGGTCAGGGAGAAGAGGACAGAACTTGAAAAATTAAAAACCACTTTTGTACGGAGAGCTTCCGAGTTTCTGAGAAACTATTTTGCTAGTTTGGTGGATTTCATGATAAGTGATAAAAGTTACTTTTCTCAGGTTTGATCTTTTGCTATATCTCAGTTATTTGTTATGTTGAAGGCTTTAAGATTGTAAACTTCAAATTTTGGTGGTATTTTGCATTGAACAGCGGGGGCAACTAAAGAGGCCTGATCATGCTGATCTACGCTTTAAATGCAGGACTTATGCTCGCCTATTGCAACACTTGAAGGTCAATTGATCTAAAAGCTATGCAATTATTGATAAACAACGTAGTTTATACCTACTATTTTTATGCTTCAGATTCGTATTTAACTCTTTTTATTTGCAGAGTCTTGATAAAAATTGTTTGGGACCTTTGAGGAAAGCTTATTGTAGCTCCCTTAACCTGCTTTTACGGCGTGAGGTAAATCTAAAGTCTTGATCTTTTTCAAATTGCATTAAACTGAGAAGATATTTTTTCTGTTAAGTCTCAATTATTTTTTCAGGCTCGTGAATTTGCTAATGAGCTTCGAGCTAGTACTAAAGCATCAAGGAATCCAACTGTCTGGCTTGAAGGTTCTACAGGTTCAAATCAAAATGTAAACAATGCAGATACTTCCACAGTCTCGGAAGCTTATGCGAAGATGCTGACGATATTTATTCCACTCCTTGTTGATGAGGTTAGATGCTAAAAAGAATTTGAAATTATCATTGTATGTGTAATTGTTAGTTGTTTTAGTAAACTTCCCAAATTGATTGATTTAGTTATTTTACTTTCATCTCTATGCAGAGTTCCTTTTTTTCGCACTTCATGTGCTTTGGAGTTTCTGCACTTGCTCCACCAGGAAGTCCTGCTAATGGCAACAAATCCAATGATGACGATTTAGGGATTATGGACATTGATGATAATGACGAGAACGACAACAAAAGTAAAATACTTTTTATGCATCTCTAGTTGTCCATGTAACTTATACTCTTGTTGAGCTCTATATATGAAATCTTGTAGGTATATCAGAGCTTGGAGCACTAAATGAATCACTTCGTGATTTACTCGACGGGATCCAAGTACTGAAAGATCTTTCTATTTTGTCATTTTTATCGCACAAAGGTCCTGACTCAATTTAATTAATGTCGAGCTTAACATTTTTTCTGTGCATACGTTAATTTTCAGGAGGATTTTTATGCGGTTGTCGATTGGGCTTACAAGATTGATCCTTTGAGGTGTATATCAATGCATGGTATAACAGAACGGTATATTTCTGGTCAGAAAGCAGATGCAGCTGGATATGTTCGTCTCTTGCTTGATGCACTGGAAGAAAGAATAACTGCACAATTTACTCGTGTATGTTATTTATCTTTTGTTGTTGATTAGTGTAGTTTTACTTTTAGAATCACCTCTAAATTGCTACTTGAAATTTAGTTTGTAGATGAAGCCTGTCATCAGATAGAAAGGAATGAGCGAAATGTCCGACAAATGGGTGTCTTGTCATACATTCCCAGGTAAATTTTTCATGTTTGTTACACATGTTTTTTCTTGCCTTGTGTCTCAGATGCAAAATTGTTGATTGGGTTAGAATTTTCTTTTTGAAACTTATCATTTGATTATTGCGGTTTCAAAGTCACAATGATCTGTTTTTAATATCTTGATATACAGATTCCACTTCTCGGCATTAAAGGTTCAAAAAGTTGGTTTTATAAAATACATATGCACAATTCGTGTTGCTAAGAGATTCTACTTCTGATACTAATACGTCTTTTTTTCCCTCTAAAAAATGTCCTTTATATGCATTTAGTGATTCCTTATATAATCAGAATTTTTACATGTGACGTGCACTTGAGATATTGCATGTCATGCTTGGTTCTATTTCTGTATGCTTCCTGTTTGGCACTAAAACATGTTATTTCTGTGTAGATTTGCGACCCTTGCTACACGCATGGAACAGTATATACAGGGACAGTCTAGAGACTTGGTTGATCAAGCATACATCAAGTTTGTAAGTACTCTCCTCTAACCCACTCAAATATTTTCCTTTCCAAAACAGGTCGAATAATAAGCAATAACTACTTAAGAAAAGTTTTCCATTCACTCAGACCAAATTGGATTATTTTTTGGTATACAATGGGAAAGTAAGAAGTGGTGCTTTTGTTTTTTTATGGTTCTGTAGCAAGTTTTTCACAGTTAAAAAGGGGCAAAATGGATCTACGTCATATTATTATGTAGCATGTGCTTAACAATTGCAATATGGAACATTGTATGCCAGATTGGTGTGATGTTTGCAACGCTTGATAAGATCGCTCAGACAGACCCAAAGTATGCTGATATTATACTTCTGGAGAACTATGCTGCATTCCAAAATAGGTAATACTGTAGTATTTTGTGATTCCAGACAGAGAGTTACATTATTATGCATTTAGTGTTGATTAATGTATTACATGCTAATGAGACGCAATTTTATGCAGTCTGTATGATCTGGCAAACGTTGTGCCCACTTTAGCTAAATTTTATCATCAAGCGAGTGAATCCTATGAACAAGCTTGCACACGTCATATCAGTGTGATTATATACTATGTAAGTATAAGGACCATTACTCACGTATTATTCATTATTCTCATCTTTTTGTTTTGGTACGGGTGAAAATGGGCTGACCCGAATCAAATTTTGTATATTTTCAAAATATTATAAAAAAAACTGATATTGTAGGTTTTATCATTTATGCATAAAAAATACACTTTGCGCAACTCTAAATTTGTTTCCTTTTCATGCGTTTTTATTTTTTCTGTTGGGCATATTACACGTCAAAGAAAACCTGAATCAACCCATTCACAAGTGAATGGATGGTAATTTGCTCACTATAGGCATAATATATGCTTGGACTGCATGTCAATTAAGATGTTAGCTCGCAATTTTTTTTCAGCAATTCGAACGGCTTTTCCAGTTCGCTCGAAGAATCGAAGATTTGATGTATACTATCACGCCTGAAGAGGTTAGTCCTTAACAGATTACTTATGGTTCTTGTCCTACAGCGCTGAGCGCATTAGTCTGTTGATATATTCGGAGAGAAACCATACTCATAGAAAATGCGCAAAGAAGGTTGGCTTACGGTCATGATGAAAAATTCTACGTGCACGTGAATTTTTATTATGGTCAATTAAATGAATGAACAGTAACCAACTAAATTTAACTCAATAAATGTATTAGCGGAGCACTTAATTTGTCAGTTGCCAGTTTGTGATGTCTTGTCTTCAATAATGAATTTTCACACTTATTTAGTTTTCTCATAAAGTCATAATTTCAAGCTGTTTGGTTTTCCACAATGTAAAAACCGTAAAGCTGATTTTACAAGTTGTAACTTATATTATTTACATTTATATATATGTTTGGATTAATTTTAAATCAAAAATAACTTCTTCATTACCGATTTTGAATCGGATTTTACTGTCTTATGATATCTACAGATTCCTTTCCAGCTTGGATTGTCAAAAATGGATCTCAGGAAGGTGGTGAAATCAAGTTTATCAGGAGTAAGTTATATAATTAAACATTAAAAAAGCCTTTTATTATTTATATCAGAAGAGTAATGAGACTATTTGCAAACACAGGTTGACAAGCACATTGGTGCAATGTACAAAAAGCTCCAGAAAAATTTGACCTCTGAGGAATTATTACCTTCGCTATGGGATAAATGCAAGGTATTTTAAGATTTATCTGTTTCATCTTGAATACTGAATACATTTTCTTCACTTAGACTAACAAATTATGATTCCTTCATTGCCTGAAATAGTATATAGTTGTAAAGGTGGAACTTTCATAAATAAACTTAATATGATATTCTTACTTACCAATGAGAGCATGACTTGGTTTTAAATATCTAAAATCTGATCAAAAGTGTGCTTGTCCAACCAACCTGACTGGGGACCCATTCCGGATATTGTTTCCTTTGACACTAAATATATTGTGATCCGTTTCGCAACCTGACATACGTGTCCGTTAACTATTTTAAGAATTATGATGATATAAAGTTCTGATATACATATATATGATTCACAGAAAGAATTTTTGGACAAGTATGATAGCTTTGCTCAACTCGTTGCCAAGATCTACTCTAGTGAGACGATTCCATCTGTTACAGAAATGAGGGAGATTTTAGCGGCAATGTAGGGTTCCCGTAGCTGTTGTAAATTTGTGTTAGTATGCAGTAAGCAGGTGATTTGGTATGTCCGTGTTGTAGTCAAGTTATTTATATGTTGTTTACAATGCTACTGTCATTTGTATTGCCTCATTCTCTGGTTCATAATTCAGTTTTCTGTTACTCTCTATACTATCAATTTTATGATATATATGAAAGAGGACTTGTGAAAGTGTATAATAATTTCATCTCTCCTTTTCGTGTAATGTTTATAATGGCTGCACTTCCTTTTTTGTATTCTTGGGAACGTTGAAATAGTGTTCAGGATAATTCTTGTTTTATACTTGAAACATGTGGAATAAGCGGTATATAGAGTTACTGCTGTCATTTACTTATAAATGAGTGGTTTGCGCCTTTGTTTGAGGTAAGACTTTCAAGGCAACTATTGAGTACGATAGCAGATGCAAAGATAATAAAGAAATGTATGGGCTTCAACTATCAAGATTGATGATAACAACCTAATGTTCATTTTGTTTCAAGGCAAGAATCATAAAGGGACGTGAATTCATGTCCAAAGCTTATATCATTAGTTACGTTCACCTTCAACCGCATACAGACTTATACCGTCTTTGACAATAAATGTTCACGTTGATGAGGATCTATCTGCACTAGTTTATCTTCACACTCACTGGCTAACGAGTAACAACCATCCTAGAACAATACCACTTTAGTTGATAATAGCTAAAAGCAAGACATTTTTAACAAAGGTAGCAGCCTTCGTAAACCGGCATACATGGGTTTGCATGACCACATGACGGACGGTATGATGGTGATTTACATTGGTAACAGTGCAATCGCATAATTGTCATGCGATGCAAACTTAGTGCTACGTAAAATAGAGACTGTAGCTTCAACTCTCGAGATTGGAGTGGGTACATGATGAATATTGAAAATGGTCAAACAGAACCATTCTCTTCTCGGAACCTTTTTGATATTTTATAGATCATCATGCATTCGAATAACTACTAAATAAATTACATTAACAATAAACTCACATCTATGGCAACCTAAATCAGCACCTCATTATGAAGCAACATGATTCAAAATTTTACAAATTACATAAGTGAGTTATGCTAAAAACCTTTCAGGAAAATGATTCGATAAGTCAGATAATGAAAGCTAAATTTCTCGATTTAAAATACATTTTAAACCATTAACCAATGATCAAATTTTCTGTGAAAATATTTCCAGATTCATAACATTAGTTTCAATGAGCATATGAAGGGAAGTACAAAAAACCACCTCTTCCAATTGCATGCATTACATTAACGACATAACATCACAAACAATTAGGGTTCAAAACACATAGTTTAGGGTTGGTCTTGTTAGCTACGATGTTCCACCATATGACATGAGAGATGCCGCAGCTGCAGCAGCTGTTGGGACAACTCCTGTTGCATTCCCGGGTTTTGACAAATGCAGCAGCCTGAAAGTCATCAAATCGCAAACAAATGAACAATAAATAATTGAATTTATGACGAGAAAGTATGTTCCATATTTTTTCTATAAAATACTAAAACACAATTTTAACATCTTTGATGATGTAAAAGATTGCATACAACCAAAAAGTTACAGAAGCACAAGGTCCAAACCAATCTAATAACATTATGGAACTCTATCATCCAAAATAAAGTGAATCAGGAACTCTATATAGCATCGCCAAATATATAGTAACAAGTCGAAATGGACGATGGAACATCCAAAATAAATTTATGGAATTCTATCATCCAAAATACAGTGAATCAAGTCGAAATGGACGAAAAAGAAGTCAACGACAACGACTATAAATATCCAAGGTAACTACATAATATATACGATACACTAAAAAAATAAATATGATTAGAGGAATATGGTGTCAAGTAAATAGATATAGATAGCATATATAACATGCTGGACCTTAAATAAGTATTCAGTTATGGCTAAATATTAATTAGTCTTTAATCCAGTATTAGTATAATAAGGTTAGTTACCATATAATACATGTTATGATCCATGAGGTCTAGGAATATTGGGTGCTCTTACGTGCAATTAATAAAAAAATATATAGTTGGGCATCAGCTGGATAGTGACCTGCCTCTAGAAAGTATGTCAAATTACTGTTTTCTGCAGTTTATGCCTCGACTGACCCCAACCCGACAAGCATATTAGAACTTCCAAATTCCAAATGTACAGGCAATCATGCAAAGTTACGCAAAGATAATCATGGTAAGTATATCATAACAATGGAAACTTACGGTGCAAGATATTCACAAAACGACGAGACTGCTGCAGCAACATCATTGTAATTCTCGGCAGATGCAGGTGCAGTCACTTCGACCATTTGAATGCCTGGTGTTACGGGTACGGTATCTTCAATGGCATGCAACTTTAGCATCTTACTCACTGAGGATACTGTAACGGTTATCTGAGCACCCCTTTGGAAATGAAAAGCAAACCCAACTCGTAGGTGCTCGTGGTCTAACTTGTAACCAAGTAAGTAAAATAATTTAAGAACGTTCTTGCTAATTTTGCTTTCAACCATATTCCTCACTAAGACAGATATTTGATCAGCACCCGCACCCCTCATTGAACCCCCCACATGTCGAACAGTCCTGCGTAAGTATATCTTATTCATATTAAAAACAGTTTTAATTTATTAAGGGAAAGAATTGTCGTGCTTACCAAGCCGGCTCTGGCTGTTCGAGATCACACAAAAGTCGAATTTCTGATGCTTCAGAACCTATATGTAA
>BQNB010016335.1:18488-69974 GCA_026074375.1 Tanacetum coccineum
TCAAAATTCACCATGCTACATATATGTCATATGAACCTCTCATGGCTCTCCCAAAGTCACTACCTTTCTATAAATATCCTAAAAAAATTCATTAATCCAAAGTGTTTAAAATTCGTCTAGAATCTGACCTTTAAAAATATGGCATTAATTACCCAACTTAAACCCCTCTCTGACCTTAGCTAAAATTCAGAGGTCACACACCATATATGAACTAACTTTCACGTGACTTAGAGCCTCTAACTCAGTGTCTAAGTATTTTAGAAAAATCAAATCAAAAATGAATTCGTCACTATTTTTTCACATGATTTTGTATCACCATTTTGACCCACTTTCCCGACCACAAAAACTTATGAGGCACCGGATTTTCTAGAATGTAGACTCTCTGAGGTTATATCAGAATGTGTTAATTTTTTATTTGATCATTTATGTCCGAGTTATTGCTTCTTTACAAAACTGCCTAACTTTCTGCAGTGGAATTACGCATCTAATTCGAGTGATCTAAGCCCTAACGCATGATTATATCGCTAATCTAATTAATCAAATGATTAAACTAACATTAATATATCATAAGCTTTCTGGAAATTAAATACCCTAATTTATAAACCCTATTTTAAACCTAAATCCACCATAATTAAAGTTACTAGAAAAATAAACGAACTAGGATTATAAGATCGGATCGGTACCTCGACGTGAACCCTAAATTTTCGTCTTCATCTTTTCTCCTCCTGTATGGCGGTCAAATTAAGTAAATGGGGAGGGTTAGGGATTTTAATCTTATATATATATAGGCATCTAGGTAGAATCCTAAAACTAACTATAATTTAAGGGGGTTGTTAAATTTTTAGATTAGATTAGTCATATTTATTTTTATTTTTTTCTTTTTAATTTTCAGGAACCACTATTATCCTTAAAAAATTATATATATTTGTTTTATAATTAGATATTTAAAATATAACCTTAAGGTTTTGTAAACTGTTTACTTATTTGGCTAACCTTTTTGCAATAAAGGGCTAGTTTCCCTACCTTTCTAAAAATACTTTTCATTTAAAACCTAACTTTTCAAAAATAAAAATTCTTACATTTTCTAAACTAAACTCTAAAGTCAAAACTTATCTAAATTACTAACTCTGAATAATTCTGTATTATACGTTTAATACTCTACACATTAATCATAAAAACGCTAAAATTCAATAATCATTTCCTCATCATCAAAAGTGAAACGAAATGAAACATCCATCAATCCAATCACCATTAAGATGATCACACGAATAGATTGATTGTCCAATACCTCATAAAACACACCGAAGCACACATAAACTCATAGTATCACGTAAACCATACATTGCAAAAGACGCAATTGTCAACATAACTGTTTGATAACGTTGATCAAGTCATGGTTGTTACATTATCCCCACCTTGAGGAAATCCTCGTCTGAGATTAACTAACTAGGCTTAGCTCTATCGGACAAAACAACTGAGGACACTGAGACTCATTTGATCCTTGCGTTCCTATAGTAACTCAGGACCACGCTTCGAATTCCCATGAACTTTCGCTAATATATTCATATTATGCTTGATACTCATGACTCTAGGTCCACAACTTACGTTCCCCTTGACAAAACAAAGTGTCTTGTCAATCATTAATCACATCAACTTTTACAATCAGAATCCAAACTGCTAATGAACTTTGCTACCCTCGCAAGGGTGCATATTAGATACACAACAACTCCAAACGAAAAGAAACATCGTCTACCTGACCTCGCCGTATCAGAAAATCGTTAAAAATTAAGTTATTAAACAACGTCATCTTACAACCGGTTCGCAAAACTCATCAAACATGAACTGTCTTGAATCAACGTTATAAGTTGTTTCAAGCCCCACGTTTTTTAAGAATCTCGGCTCGACTTGTGTTTATTCATAAAATTAACTTTAATCCAAAATCAACAATACACATCTAAGGGCTTAATAAGGTCTACAAGAAACCTTACGTACCAAACTTCAAAACTAAAATCCCAATGATTCCTTGCTCAATGAACATATGGATACTCATTTATTTAGGGGGGGGGGGGGGGGGGGGGGGGGTGGGGGTGGGGGGGGGGGGGTGAGGGGTGGGGGGGGGGGGTGGGGGCGGGGGGGAGGGGGGGGGCGTGGGGTGGGGGGGGGGGGGGGGGGGGTCGGGGGGGGAGGGGGGGGGGGGGGGGGGTTGTGGGGGGTGGGGTCGTGTGGGGGGGGGGGGGGGGGGGGGGGGGGGGGTTGGCTGTGGGGGGGGGGGGGGGGGGGGGGTGATGGGGGGTGGGGGGAGGGGGGGGAGGGGGGGGGGGGGGGAGTTGGGTGGGGAGGGTTGGGGGGGGGGGGGGGGGGGGGGGGGGGGGGGGGGGGGGGGGGGGGGGGGGGGGGGGGGGGGGGGGGGGGGGGGGGGGGGGGGGGGGGGGGGGTGGGGGGGGGGGGGTGTGGGGGGGGGGGGTGGGGGGGGGGGGGTGGGGGGGGGGGGGGGGGGGGGAGGGATTGGGATGGGGTGGGGTGGGGGGGGGGGGGGGGGGTGGGGGGGGGGGGGGGGGGGGGGGGGGGGGGGGGGGGGGGTGGGTGGGTGGGGGGGGGGGGGGGGGGGTCGGGCTGAGGGGGGGGGGGGGGGGGGGAGAGGGGGTGGGGGGGGGGGGTGGGTTGGGGGGTTGGGTGGGGGGGGGGGGGGGTCCGGGGGGGGGGGGTGTGGGGGGGTGGGGTGGGGGGAGGGGAGGGGGGGGGGGGCGGGGGGGGGGGGGGGGGGAGGGGGGGGGTGGCGGGGGGTGTGGGGGGGGGGGGGGGGGGGGGGGGGTGTGGGGGTGGGTGGGGGGGTGGTGGGGGTGGGGGGGGGGGGGGGGGGGGGGGCGGGGGGGGGGGGGGGGGGGGGGGGGGGTGGGTGGGGGAGGGGGGGGGGGGGCGGGGGGGGGGGGGGGGGGGGGCAAAATTCTCAACCGAACTATGGCCTATACATCCAAGGATCTCAAATGGTTCTACAATAACTCGTCCATAACTTGTTCTTTCGTACTACACTTACTCCAAGGTGAGACCTTCTACATCCATAACCTTATCAACCATTAATTGCAAGTTTACACACTACTACCAAGCTATACTTTCGATAATTTGGTTGCCTTCTAGCCTTTCTTGTATTTACCACTATCCTGTTGGTTGTTCTTTTGTACCAATTCGATCCATTTCAACTCAAACTTCTCAGTTACGACCATAAAATGATACCTACATTCCTTTCCATACTATGTTGTCACATGAAGGACATCCAATACTAAAATGATAATCCCCACCTTGGGTAAAAAAATCATCTCACATGTGAGTATTCCAATTACTTTTATAATCTACATACTTGTCCTAAGCATAGCGAGGAATTAGGTGACTTAGTACAGTCCATTGACTATTCCAATTTCACATAGTATCCACTACTCACACTTGGTAATTGACAACTATATCTTAGTTTCATTTCCCACTTCTACTCGGTAAACTCAGGTTGTAGAAACAATCCTGAGGACATTATACTCAAACCATCAATAGTTAACCTTAAAACCACACTACATCGTATCCGCTCTAGGATGGTTAGTATACTTTGTTGTATACGCCACCTTTAATAGCCAAGGTCTTTACTCTCTCAAATGGAGGTTTCGAACACTTGTCTAACCAATATGAAAACCACCCTCCATCTTTTTTCACACGCGTTGGTCCAATCTACGAAACATCTTACGTGAGCGTTCTTTAGCTTTGGCTCTTATCTAGTACCACCAACCCATTTTCTCAAACCTGATCGGATAGTCGTTTATCTATCTCGAACTCATTCTTTGGCTTTCACTCCTTCTTCTACTCTACGGTACAAACATCTACATTTGACTTTACAGAATGGGTACTGGCCTCGAAACCGTACTCACTAAATAACTTCATCCATCGACTCTGCCTCATTTTCAATCCCTTAGATTGAAAGTGTGTTGGAGACATTCATGATCCGTATAGATCACTCTTTATGTCTCGTTCACTTAACGCCTCTAGCATTGTAGGGAAAAATTATAGGGCAAAACCTACCACGTTAGTCATACAATCCTTCATAAGAACCTTCAGTTGTTGCGACGTATAAGCAATCACCTCCTCTCTTTGTCTGAGCATGCTTCCAATTCCTTGCTTCGCGCGTCATAATATACTATGAAATCGTCCGCTCCTTCTGGTAATGCTAAGGTCGGCTCATTACCCATTTGATTCCTTCCACATCTTGATAGCTTCCTCTTTGCTCCGCTTCAACCTTATTGGAGATCTTTACGTACAACTTCTCTTTCCTTAGCAGCTTAACGATCATCTTCAAGTGCGACTCGTACTCCTCCTTAGCCTTCGGGTAGGTTTAAATGTCTTTGGTGTATATACATTAACTAGCTTGTCTATATACGGCCATGCACACCCGGTTCATTAACTCCATGAAAACCGCTGGTGCATTGGTTAATCCAAAAGGCATAGCCGTAAACTTCAACGTGTCCATTGCGCGTCCTAAAAACAGTCTTAGCTACGTCATCCTCGTGCACCCTCCTTTGGTGACAACCCAAACAAAAATTTCCATTTCACTCCTCTCAACTACTCTATATACATCCTAAACTGCCCACCTTTCTTCTCATCAGACAATCTAGACGCTTCCCACCATGAGTTACTAGTCGAATGAACCTTTACCTTGTTGCTTCTATAATCCTTCCAACAACTCTTGCCTTTCCAAAGACGTCAAACGATACGAGCCTTCGCAAATCGGCATTGCTCCTTGTACTAATTTCATGCGAAATTCCATTCTACGACTACATCAACTTTCTCATAACTAAGGGGTTTCAAAAGTAAAACGAGAACTCTCTAATTCCAACTTGGGATCGCGAATAATCCCATTCGCTTCGCCACCATCAATCGCACCATCCAGAAGATACGTCCGAACACCAACTCTAGCACCATGCCATGAAGAAACACCAAACTTCATATGCACCAATTGGTATGGACTCAAAATCACACAACCCCAAAAGAAGAAACAACCGAATATAAACATCGACATAACGAACGAACCTCAGACCTAACAAACGCATCAACGATGCTAGAAACACCCAATGAATAATACCACGTACCACGACCCATTAATTAAAAGATTAAGAACCTTTGTACCAAAACTGATTTTTACCCAAGGAAACTTTCCCTCATAACCTTATATCAATCATTTTTTTTAAACAATAGAATCACCTTGGTTAATAATGCAAATAATTTTTTTTAAGTGTAAGAATAAATTTAAATAAAATTTTCATGAACTTATTTTAATTATGATTTTATAAAAGAAATCAAAAGATGGTTAAAACAAATGTGTTGCATTTTATTTATATAATTTATTTTTAAAAGAAGTTTTTTTTTTTTTCGACTACAACAAACTTACTTTCAAATGAAATTTATGACTCACAACAAAAAAACATCATGATAGCAAAATAGACTCCCAAAATACCCTAAGGATTAACTCTTGCAAACCAAATAAACCATAAGAACTCATCCATACCAATGGTCATAGAACCAAACCAAAAAGTATCGCCACCTTAGACAATGGAACCAATCAAAATGCCGAACGGAGAACATAGAACACCAGTTCTATGATAACACCCTAGAATACCAACACAAGCGTTGGATATCTGAACGAACACACGATGCTAACGAACAAATTTAGAATTGAAAACAATACCAAATAGGTATTCCGTTTTATCCGAAACTTTAGTAATGAAAGGGCACTTCTTTCAATCTACGCATCCAATCCTATATAATCGCTCAAAAGTTTAAAAGAGGAATTCTCTAACCACACAACCATCTCACATCACTTCTACACTACCATCTACTTACATTCCACAGCCTTTCATCCTATACATAATACATACATGGAAACAATGATCATGCAATAAAGTCCAAGTCCACGTGTGTGACACCTTATAATTATGTTCGCAGACAATAATTATCAATTGCACCTTTTGCACACGTATACTTACTTCCATGACACACTCATGTCTCAATAATAACACACAATCTACACACATTGCACCTTAACTAATAAATCAAATATAACTCAACAATGTATAAATCTATATAACGGAACCATAATTTCCCAATCGACCCAAACGAAACAGAAGTCACATGTGACAATATATTAAAGCAATCCTCGAATTATTAGCAATGCAGTCGATCGGTAGAAAATGAATAAACTTATGTTGGGCCTCGCTTGGGTTTGACTTTCTACTCTCAAAAGTCCCCCAACTCCGCAGGTCCGTGAGGTAAACAATCTCCCAAAGATATCTCCTAGGGGAATAGGGGAAGACATGACTAAAACAATAACAAAGGGTATATACTATTAGATACCATAATGAAAAAAGTATAATAATTTAGTTTATATACGTATGTAATTCAAATAGGAAGATTTTCAAGCTTTAAAGTAGGGTGACACCATAGTACACAAAACTTATGCCCTAAATGACAACTATATGAGGGACCCTTAAGCTTATAGTCTAGACTCTACTACCTATTTCTCTATAACCATAGGGCTTTGATACCAATTGTCATACCCCGCAGGCAGAATCGCGAGGCTGAGTAAAACAGAATGATTTTCATCACAACATTGGTGTCTATATAGAGAATACTAAATGATACTAAGTAAAGCAAATACACAAAGTGTCATAAACAATACCAAAACCTAATGGTGTCTATACTTAATGAGAAAGAGGTCATCAATAAATGACATGCATAAATTATATCCAAACAATTTATGCAATATACATTTTATTAAACAGATAGCATTAAATAACTCCAAAGCATCATTACGGTTATTCTAGCCACTTCTTTAATCTTAGACACCTTTAAGCTCTAATATATAATTGATGTTTATAATGGTCAACATATTGGTTGTGGAGAGTCATAGTTTAAGACTCCATTAAAACCTTTTAAAACCAATTACTGGATTTATCAAAAACAATTATAGGACAATTATGCAAACATATGAAAATCTTATGTAAACATGCAATTCCACATATAGGTAGGAACGTTACCCAATCCATTTCAACAACTGGGTAGGAAAATTACCCCGATCCCATCTTCAAATCTGGGTAGGAACGTTACCCCCGATCCCAATATTCAACTAAACTGGGTAGGAAAGATACCCCGATCCCATTTAACAAATGGGTTAGGAACGTCTACCCCCCGATCCCTATTCAAAAAAACTAGGTTGGAACGATACCCCGATCCCATATTCAACGTACGCACCTAAAATGGACTACACCGGAGATATTATAATTAGGGCCTGGGTCAACAAATATTGGGTAGGCGTACCCTTCCCGATCACAATTACTATTTATTGAGTAGGCGTACTCCCGATCCCAAGAATCAATAACACTTGTCATGTCAATATATGAAATGCAAGTAAAAACATTAAAACATGCAACAATAAGTCTTATAGCAATCAATTAATCTCCACATGAACGCAAAACACATAATCACAGCAATCAAACATTTAGCATCATTTATAATCCAATGTAAAAACATTTAAAAAGTGGGACTATGACTAAAACTCTAACTGATGCTTAGATCAAAAGATTACCAATCAAATCGTTATACAAAATTTCACGAACTAAGTCTATCAATTAAACTCTTTATTTGTTTCAACGTCCACATACGGCAATTCAACCACAATATGATTGTCAACTATTAAATATGATGGATACCTAGGCTATCTATCATAGTCCTATAGTCATTTAAAAACCTTTACCCATTCTTACATACTTCATTTATACATAAATGCTACTCCTTAAACTTTCTGGTTTTAAGCAGAATTTTACTCTCACTTGCGCGCCCTAAACGCACTACTTAAACACTTCCCATAATTCAAACCAAAATTCGTCATGCTTACATATATTTCCTGATGAACTCTCATATGCTCTCCCAACGTCACTACCCTTTTATATAATACCTTATGAAATTCATTAATCCAAAGTGTTTAAATTCGTTCCAGAATCTGACCTTCTAAAAGTCTTGCATAATTACCCAATTTGACTCACTATGTACTTTAGCCAAAATTCAGGAGTCAAACATAATATTTGGAACCTATCATTCTTCGATGACTTAGAGCCTCTAATAAATGTCTAAGTATTTTTAGAAAATAGAACACATAACTGAAATTTCGTCACTTGTTTTACATACTGATTTTGTTATGACCATTTGACCCACTTACCGAATAAAAATCATGAGGCTGATTTTCTGAAAGTAGACTCATCTGAGGTTATCTCCAGTATGTTGGTAAATTATTTATTTGATCATTTTCTGACCGGTATTTTATGCTCGTTACAAAATTGCCTACTTTTTGAAGTGAGTGATTAAACATCTAATTCGAGTGATCTAAGCCCTAACGCTATGACCATATGCTAATTTAATTATCTAATTGATTAAACTAACATTATTATTATAAATAAAATTTCCTGGGATATTATAACCTAATTTATAAAACTTAATTTAACCAGAAATCTATATAATAGTTACTCAGAATTAAAACCAAATTATAATAAAAGATCGGTGTTACCTTATGTGAAACCTAAAAATTTTTCGTCTTCTCTTTCCTCCTCCTTAAGGCCGGTCAAACTAAGGTATGGGGTTAGGGAGATTCTATGAATTATATTTATAGGCTTCCTAGGTAGAATTGTAGTTTAAGTCTAATTAGGTTTTAGATTAGGATTAGGATTTCTTTTTTTTTCTTTTCTTCTTTTATCCACCTAATCTGGATTTCGATTAATATAAATATAAATATTATCAATTTTTTTTATTAATTATCTTTTTACAATTAATACCTTAAGTTTTTGTAATAATATTTACTTATTTGACAAACTTTTTGCTTAAATCACAGTTTAATGTCTTTCTAATAAATAATTTTGATTTTTAACCTAACTTCCAAAATTGAATTTTTACATTTTCTTGATCTACACTATTAAGCTAAACATATCTTAGTTATATCTAAACACAATTCCGTATACTGTTATTATATATATATTAACACAATTAACTTACAAAACGCCATATTCTCAAAAATCATTTCTTGTCATTGAAATGAACGAAATGAATCTACAAAATTTTCCATCAATTTTATTCTCATTGAGTGATCGCGCTCAATAGATTGATTAATAATACCTCGTAAACACAGAATAACACATATAAATACATAGAATCACATAAACCATACTTTGCAACAGACACATAAGTCAACACTAACGGTTTGGGAATAACTGTCAAGTCATGGTTGTCCACCACGAATGGTCGATTTGAAGTGTCGGGTAGTTTTTGGATTGTTCATCATGTAGTTGAGAGGAAGGGGATGTTTGTTTTGTTGTTTTAAAAAAATGGATCAGACACTTACATAGTTCCTGCCAGCGGTCCCATAATTTATGAGGGGCAGACGTAGTTTATGGGGACGCATCTGTAGCTAGAGGGGTCTTGGACTTGATTTTGACAAATTTTAAAAAGCGAATGACTTTTTTTTAATTTGCATTTCGACTAATTAAAAGTGCTTAAATACTTTGGATGAAGTATTTAAGTTGTAAAGACATGGGATTGGAACATAGACTAGAAGAAAATAAGAGACCAATTTACGGAATGTGTTTCATCATTCATAAACCAAGACGACGATAATAGAACGATTCGCGCTTGAGGAGTTTAGTAAGAATGTCGACGATAATATCTTCAGACAAAACTTTGTCGATGGAGATGTTTCCTTTGTGGACATTGTCTCAAAGGAAATGGTGATGTATTTCGATGTGTTTCGTCCGCAAGTGTTGCACAGGGTTTTTTCTTAGATCAATCACGCCTTTGTTGTTGCACACGATCAGAACATCGTCGAGTCTATTATCGTAGTCAATAAGAGCTTGTTTCATTCACAGTGCTTGTTGACATGCCTTTTCGACGCTTACGTATTCGGCTTCGGTCGTAGATATAGCAAGAGCGGTTTATTTCTTCGAGAACACTTAACGATGTTAGCAACATCCTAGAACGTACCAAATACGCTAGTGCTTTTTCGGTTCACATAATCTCCCGCATGATCAGATTCAGCATATACTACGGTTACTATGTCGATTCCCTTAGGATACCATAATCCTAAGTGCGTAGTGCCTTTAGTGTATCGGAAGATAGACTTAACCGCTTGAAGATGGGAGGAGGTTGTTGGATCTCTTGGAGGCCACAACGTCTGACATATACAGGATTATCGGGCTCTTCTTGTGTTTGGTATAATAACTAACCTATCTGCTCGATAATTTCGTACTAAACTATGGACATCGCATCTTTATCTTTGTGTGTTTTTGTATACGAGGACATAAGGTGTTTTTCATTGGTTTTTAGAATATTCTAGAGTCAAATTTCTTAAGCATTTCTTTAATCATATTTAAGATTGATTAAAGAAGATTACCATCTTTTATTTGTAATCCAAGGATAGAGTTTTTACAATAACCCCTCATGCTCTATTTCAAATCACTCGTGCATGATTTTGAAAAGTCATCAATCACAACTCTTGGACAAGTTTGAACCAAAATAATGCCGTTCGTCATATATTTATTAATATGATGAGTTGAATATTTCTTCTTTTTAAAGTGTATCTTTCTTGTTTGCATACTTATTGTGTTATTATCATTCCCTTGTTTATAATCATGTTTAATAAGAAAGATTGTTATCTATCATTACCAAGATAAAAAAAAACCTTTAGGAGCTTGTTTAAGGGACCTTACATAAGCTTTCTTGATCTTATAAATTTGATTGGTTTTTCAAAATCAATGAATCCTGGAGGTTGTTGTTCATGGCATACCTCTTCATGATTAAACCTTTTAGGTTCTGCAACGTCTTAGGGCCACTTTGGAGAAATTTAACATACTTAAGGCGTAGCATAGGTAATACGGTTTCCTAACTTTTGTATTAGCATTGGGAGCATAGTTCGTATATTCAATTCCCTTTTTGGTTGTATTTAAACTTGAGCTATATTACTCGGGCCGGAATTTTGAGATATGATTCGTTCGTGGATAGATTATTTTTATAAACCACACTTAGGTCTACTAATTTCGTTTACTCTTCGGTTGTGGTACTATACGTCTAAAAAATCATTGCAAGGTATTGGTTTAATTCTTCTTGTATAGCTTCTATCTAACTTTTATTTTAAGGCTTCATTCACTATTCTTAGGTTCTATTAGTTGATAATTAAAACAAAAAAGTTACTTTGGTTTTGGCTTGGAGACCTAGGTTCTTTGGTTTAAGGTTTATATGACGTTGGTGCTTATGGATGGTCTTAGATTCACCTTATGTTACATTTCGTCAACTTCTAAAGTTTCATCCTCGATGTCATTTTCTATGTTTTTCTTTTCGGTAACTCATGTGTTTCAAAAGCTTTTAATTTATAATGACTGAAAATACCAAGTTTATTATAGGGAAACACACGGGTATAAAAGTTATAACCAAACGTATGTCAGTATTAATCTTTTTTGTAAAGTACACGTCGTCATAAGGGATTTGAGTAGTGGTTCAAGTATCTCCAAAAGATTAATAGACATTAACAGTTTGAAAATAACTTTTGTTTGTACAGTGATATTAATGATGACTACTCGGACTAGTTGAAAATAATTCATTTAGTGTTGGAAATGATTAAGTCCTCGAAGATGGAAGACTTCTAACATTCTAAAAGGATTTTCTCGTTAAGACAAACATTTTCAACAAGTTAACTTGATTAACTCTAGGACTATATTTCTTAGTTTACTTGACCAAATGTGTCCAACTCAAAAATCCCGTTGTAAATTTATCAAAGCTCTAATTTGTTGATCAGTTTATGATAAGTAGATTTTCAACACAGGACGTAAAGACAATTAGATGAATCTTAAAACCTTTATAGTTCTAACGGGTCTTTGCACCATTCCCAATTACGATATGATTATATAATCTAAGATTGATAAGCAAAACCGACAAGATAAGACATAATAGGGTTGCAACATAAGCTTGAGATTAAAGAGATTATGATCATACCAAACACTTATTCATTATCATAACATCACCGAGTAGTCATGAGAGATTTAGCCTCTCATGGCTAAGGAGTTAATAACAAAACTTGATTTGATAACAAACTTTAGTTTTTCACTAAACTAGTATGGTGTTCTTCGTCGTTCTTGGTGATTTGATCTTGATTCTTCAAAGGATACGATGTTTATGCTTGGAGAATGATTGGAAAGTGTTTAGGACTTCATAAGGGGGAATAATTGTGTGTATTAGTTAAAGAATGGATGAAGGGATGAATAAAAAGGATTGAAATTCGTCCTCTATTTATAGGCTGAGTGAGGGTCGAAGTGCGGTGCACAAAGTAAATTATGCGGCGTACTTGGTGGTTTAAATGCAAAGGGAATTAAATGTTTATTGAATAAGTGCGGTGCACAAAAGAATTTGTGCGGCGTACTTAGGGTATTAATGTAGTAGCTTTTATGACTTCATTTACTCTTCAACGTCGGATGGGAAGTGCAACGCACAAAATACTTTGTACGGCGTACTTATGGAGTTAATGGTGAATTTGACTAAGTCTTTTGATTCCTTTGACTCGAGGATAAGTGCGGCGCACAATTGGTAAGTGCGGCGTACATTTTTATTTTTTAGGCTTGATTCTTTTTCTTTTCTTGTATGTTGTGTTCCTTAGCGTATAAGTACGTGATCTTTGTTGTGTTTGACCTCGGGATATCTTCAAGTGAACCTGCAAGCAATTCAAGCTATTAAGTATTGAAAGTTTACGAGAAATGATAAAATATATACAAATAACGCCACCGAAAACATGTATAATTTGGGCGTTATCAAATCCCTCCACACTTAGCTGTTGCTTTCCCTCAAGCAATCATAGCGAGAAATACCGTCATAATCATGACTTAGAGAAAAGTTTGGATTTTAAAGTGATTTGCATATTGTTTAGCTTTCAGGCATTGACATTATGAATGAAGCTCCTCACTTTAGGGAAATGTGTTTATTTTATATTCACTACCAGTTCCCTAAGATAGGATTATGTATTTGAAGAACTCAATTTTTGTTCTGACATAAATTAGAAGCTTACCCATAGGCTGTTTCGTGATCATCAAATTGACCCGTAAGGGCGGGAACTTGATTTTATTGTTTACTTTGGCAAAAGGATAATGCAATACAGTATTTACATATTGCGAAACTTAAGCCTTTATTTCTTTGGAAATACTATATTTATACTTTTTTTTATCATGGATTGGCACAGAACTTCTTCTTTAATCATTGTCTCTGGATTAGGTATTTCAGTACTTAGCATAAAGGGCTCAAGTGCTTGCTAAGAAAGATAACTTTGTGGGTTTCATAAATGTGATAGAATTCGGTCTAGTAAATGATGATCATGCACAGTTATAGAGCTTATAAATTACCGGCTTATTCAAATATAATCATCAACCAATACATTGTTCCAGAAAAGGTGACAAAACCAGATACACATCCATAACGATGGGATAGTACATATGATTGTCATTTCCCTTAAATCACAGCTAAAGAACTCATTACTCTTGGGTACAAAAGTTGTGGTACCTGAATATTCTAAAGGCTTATAATTCTCATAATTTAATAGACTGGGTTGTGCTAGCTATAATGTCAATCCGTTTAGATTTGCCTTACTAAGAGCATTTTTTAATTTTGAAAGGCATATATGTATTAAGATTTTTATAATAAAATTAGTTGGAAAATTTTGGCAGGGCAAACATGGAGGGATAAGATTAACTTTTGGTCAAACATGGAGGGATAAGATTAATTCTTGGGCAAACATGGAGGGATAAGATTATTTTTTCCTATTTGGCTTCCCTCCACACTTAAGTTGAACATTGCCCTCAATGTGATAACTGATAATAGAGATAAAATAGAGAAAATTAAGGGAAAACGGTACTTCCCGTGGCATAAAGGAATGTATAGCTGCGAGAGAGCTATCCTTAAGCATACTTCATAATTTTCTAAATCTTTAAGCTATATTACCTGCATAAAAATAAACAAACAAAAACAAAAAAAATAATATTTTGTTGTGTTTTTATTAGAAAATAAAGTAAACGGATTCAGTTGCGAAAGATAGAGGAGGGTACTCCTCACACTAAGTGAAGAACGGAAGTTACCTAGGAGAAGCGCTGAATTTTTTAAGAGCAGTCATTAGCTAGACTCTGCTTCTTTTAGAGTTCATTCTTTCAAGAAAGAAAGAGTGACTGCTCTCTCTATGGTCATTTAATCGTCTTCTGTATGATTTGTTTTGATTCGGATGACCTTAACAATAAATGTTTTCATATCTTTTCCATATAGTTCAACATATCCGGACGGATGTTGGTGTTTTACTACATATGGTCCTAGCCAGTGTGATCTAAGTTTTGGCTATTTGAATTTGTACTTTGAGTGAAAAAGCAAAACCTTATTTCCATGTTTGAATTCTTTTCTCATTCTTAGTTTATATCGTGCAGACTTTTGGTTAGTGCATTTGTATAATTCGAGAGTTTTCATTAGGCTTGATGTCTAAGCTTTTTAATTCGGTAACTTGTTAAACATTCATTTTTCACCACCAGCGATGAGATATGGATTACAATTCTTGAGTGCCCAGTATGCACGGTGTTCAATTTCAAATAGTAAGTGGCAGATTTTTTCCATATATGAGTTTGTAGGGTGTTCTTACGGGGTACGTTCATTTGACTCTCTAGTGTGTTTTGTTGTAAGAGTGCCGAAAAGACCACAAAGCATCATCAAGTTTTATTGACAAATAGAAGGATTGTCTTTAATATCTTTTCAAGGCAAAACTAGAGTTATGAGCCTCTTTTATGTATGTCGGCAAGTAGAATCCAGAACTCTATGCTTATTTAGCGGTTACTTTGGTCTTTAATGTTCACTGTACGGTCCATGGGCGGACATTGATCTAAAATGGTTCGGGTTTCTGGTCCAGATACACAGCGTCTGATCATACCGTAAGAACATACTTTGAATAGGTAGGGCTCCTCCCAAAAGTTGTGTTTGAGGTCGGAGATGAATTTGTTCTTTTGTGGTTGTCCTTCCTTTTTGGTTATATTATCACAACAAATAGTTTGCAAGTCTTGTGACCATGGTTCATTCTGGTGTTAATTTACATAAGGGGTTTCTCAGGAAAGTTGTCGTCGGCTTCACATGTCATTGCTTCCTTTATCATTTTTAATTTCAGGACAATTGTTGCGTCAGGGGGGCAGCGACATTTTCTGTTCTTTTTATCCTTAATTTCTATTGTCAAATTCTTGTAAGGAGTAGATCCAACGAATAAAGACGTGGTTTAGCATCATTGTTTCTTGAATAAATGCTTTGATGCTGAATGATTCAGTAATGAACAATTAGTTTTTGTAGAATTGGATGGATCTAAAATATGGTCGAATGCAAAAACTACAGCCATCATAAGATCTTTCTCGGTTACGGTTGTTATTTTTGTTGAGCTGGGATTGAGAGTTTTGCATGAGAAGTAGATTGGGTGTGAAAGTTTTTAACAACATCTTTTTGACCTACTAATACAGCTCCGACCTGCCGACATCGCTGGAATCACACTAAGCTTCAAACGAAAGATTCCAATTCGGGCTTACGATCACAGGAGCACATGTGAGTTTCTCTTTTAATAATTCGAATTCTTTGTGACAATCATCGTTGAATTCGAATGGAGTATCTTTTTCAAGCAGCTTAGTTAGAGGTCGGGCAATTTTCGAGAACTCTTTAATGAAACATCGGTAAAAACTGGCATGTCTAAGAAAGCTTCTTTACCTTGATATTAGCTTGAGGAGGGTGGAAAAGTTTTTGGAGATTAGTCGATTTTTCTCTTTTTTCGACTAAAGTACTTGCGGCTAGACACGTGTCCAAGCACAATTCCTTTATTACCACATAAAGTGGGAACATTTTTTCCAATTAAGGACAAGATGAGCATCTTTACAACGCTGGAGCATTTTATTGAGATTATTCAGGCATTTGTCAAAAGTGTCTCCAAAGACGGAGAAATAGTCCATGAATACTTCATCTGATTTTTCGATCATGTCATGAAAGATTGCCAACATGCATCTTTGGAATGTAGTTGGGGCATTGCATAGCCCGAAAGGAATTCGCCTATAAGCGTATGTTCTGAAAGGACTTGTGAATGTTGTTTTTTCGGGGCAGTCATAGTGATCGATAGGAATTTGAAAGTATCCAGAAAAACCATTGAGGAAACAAAAATATTTATTTCTCGCGAGTCTTTCTAACATTTGATCCATATACGGAAAAGGAAAATGATCTTTTGCAGTTGCTTCATTGAGTTTACGATAATTGATGCATACTCGCCAACCCGTAACGGTTCTTGTTGGAACAAGTTCATCATTTTTGTTGGTGACAACTATAATACTGCCTTTTTTGGTACACAGTGAATAGGGACTAACCCAAGGGACATATCGGCATCGGATAAAACAATACGGTATCTCAAGAGTTTCACGTTTTTTTTTACCAACTTCTTCCATGTTTGGATTTAACTTCTTGTTTTTGGACAATACTGGTTTATTGTCAATCCAAGGAGTTGTATTTTGTGATTGTTGAATGATGGGTAGATACAGGATTGTTCTGTATGGTGTTTTCCAAGCAGAAGGCTTCTTTTTGTGTTTTAAGGAGGTTACAATTTACTTTTGTTTTGAGCAGAGAGTTTAGATGATATGATTACAAGAAGGAAATAGGGTTCTTCCAAAAATACATATTCCAAGTTATCAGGAAGAGGTTTAAGTTCAATATCCGTAGGAGGTTCTTCAAGAGATGTCTTAATTTTATAATCGGTGTTAATTGTGATTTTCTTGATTGGTGGTTCTTCTGTATTGGATTCGGATTCAGAATTTTCATCGGCAGTCATTGCCATGAATTCATCAAATTCGGAAAAAAATTCTTCTTCGAGGAGGCTTCCTTTGTTGGAATGAAGGATTTTGCTTCCTTCGTCAAGAAGAGCATCGAAATCTTCTTTTAAGATTTCATCGATGACATCGATACTAAAACATGTATCATCGTTTGAGTAAGAGTGTTTCATCGCTGAGTCGATATTTAAAGTTCATTCGTTCTAGTCCAAACTTCCAAGATTGAGTTAGTTTTGTTACTCGAATAATGCAATACTGACAGTGTGATGAAAGGCCGTAGTCCAAGATGAGAGAGAACACTTTGATATCTTCTTCATTTGAGAATATCTAATACAGAAGGAAAGGTTAATTTAACAACTTCAATGAGCATTTTTCAGCTATTCCAACAGGTATTGAATGATCGGTCGGCTAATCTTACGCTCATTTTAGTAGTTTTAAGAGTTTCAAGAGAGAGTTTTGCATATAAGGAATATGGCATAAGGTTAATGCTGGCACCAAGATCGGCTATAGCATTACATGAGAAAGTTTTGAAATTACATGGAATAAGAAAACTTTCAGGGTCTCCGAGTTTTGGTGGAACTTTATTTTTGATCATTGCTGAACTTTCATCGCTCAAGAAAGCGGCTAAAATTTGTTCGATTTTATGTTTGTTGCTTATGAGTTCTTTGAGAAATTTTCCATAGTTAGGCATTCCGGCTAAGACGTCAATAAGAGGTACATTGATTCGGACGGCTTGGATCATGTCGAGGAATTTTCTGTATTGGGCTTCCATTTTCTCCTTTCTAAGGCGTTGAGGACATGGAATTCATTTGGTTTAGTAATGGTTTAGGTAACGGTGTTTCTTTGGCTGGTTTTGGACTTTTGAGTTTATGTTGAGGTGTAGGTTCATCGTCTTCATCATCGCTATCAAAGTTGATAGGGGTTTCAAAATTGTTTTTTGTTGATTCATTCGGGTTTATTTGGTTGGGTCATAAGATTTACCATTTCTTGTGAATATGAATTTAACTGTCATTACGAGTTTGCGGTGGTTGGTAAGCTTTGCTACCTCGTGGGTTTGGTTAAGTATTGCTTGGAAGAGATCTAGAAGGTCGACCAGATTGCTTGTCAGCGAGTCTGTCGAACTTAGTTTCGAGGTTTTGGATTGAAGATGATGATTGTTTGCGCCTACTGTTTCAGTTGATTTTTGAGTCATGAAGTTTCTTTGAAACAATGTGTTGGATGATTGTAGGACTTCAAGAATACATTGAATTGTATTGAAGATTTAGGATTCCGTATCGGTGTTGGGACCTGGAGTTGTTCAATTTTAATCTTCAGTCCGCTTGAGCCATTTATCAAGATTCAGAGTTCCTCTGTCGCTGGTACATCATTGTAAAACGAGTCTTATAAAAAGATTGCATGAATTTAGCTTCTTCTTCACGGGACATAGGTATGTCATCATCTTCAAGATCAGGTGTTGGTTGTTGCACTGAGAGATTGGTGTTTTCTATGTACATGAGCCATTATTTTTATTGGTCATGGCATCCATTCTGGCCATAATTGTGTCAGTATCAGAATTACTATTACCTTCATCGGCGAAAGCAACGGTTTTTTAAGAGATGATTTAGTTTTTTTATTTTTAGCCCAGTCGAGCTTGAGTAAGACTTTATCTTCGAGAAGCTGATAAGTTTGATTTGGTATTTTATAGAGGAAAAAACCACCAACTGCGACATTTAGAACTTCTTGGGTTATTTTGTTGAGACCATGATAAAAGATTTTGATAATATTGCCTTTGGATAGATTATGACCATGGCAATTTCTGAGCATTTCTTTCATATGAAGCCAAGCATCGGTTAGAGATTCGTTTTCATGTTGAGAAAAGGCTCGGATTTCTCCGCGGAGTCGGTCGAAAAGATCTGGGAGGAAAAACCAGCTAATGAAAGCGGTTCGAAGTTCATCCCACGTTTCAATAGTTCCTTCATTGAGTTCATCCAACCATGTTTTTGCTTCTCCGGTGAGTGATAGGGGAAGCATCATCAGGCGGACAGCTTCATTTTTGGTATCTTTGTATTTAAACATATCACAGATTTTGAGGAATTCGCGAATGTGTTTGTGAGGATCATGTGGAAACTAAAGGGGGGGGGGTTGAATAGTTTACAGATTCGTTTTACATTTTAAAAATTAGCTTTCAAAATATTTAGATTCGAGTTGTATGTTTAAAAATTCAATTATGACATACAATATAAATCTAAAACTAAAGCTAAATAACAATGACAATAATATGAAGAGATAAGGAAAGAAACAATCAAACAAAGACGCCAAGATTTTATAGTGGTTTGACTACGAAGCACCTCTTCGCCCTACTCCACTCCCCGAGTATCTTATCGAGAATTCACCTATCGTAACAATGCTCATGTAGGCGAAGAAAACCGTTTACAAGTTCGCTTCCGTTATTTTTCGATACTAAGTAAATGTCGAGTCCTAATCTTAGCTAGATCCAAATCTACCACTTCACAATTAATACACAATCACTAGATCTACACTATCGGATTTACACACAATCCGAATCGCATAAATACATAAGATGATTACAATAGAGATTTGGTACTTAGAAGAAAATAAGAAAGATCACTAAATAACAATTTGTTTCTTAGCGAATACGAATTTTCTTCTCTTGCACTTGATTTAGAAAGGAGAGATAAGAAGAAGAGATTAGATCACTTGAAACAAGATCTAAGAATGTTAGTGATCAAGAGATTTAGAGAGAGAAAGAAGATTTTAGAGAGAGAAAGTTATCTGAAAATTCTGTGCTAAGAGGTCTAATTTTCTGCAAGGAATGGAGCAGTATTTATAGGCTAGAAAATCAGAACGGGGTCACTTGGGGGCGTTCAATAAGTCCCGGCAGGTCACACGAATATATAAGGGGGCCGCCAGTGACTATAAGGGGGCCACCAGTGACCACGCTCTTTATTGTCTTTTTGTGGGGATGTTATATATTAGTATGTAATCCTTCCATTTTGGGGCGGGGGAATTTTAATTCAAATTTTAGTTTTAATTAAAACTTTTTCTTTTAACTAGAAAATATTTGTTATAATGACATTTTGTGATATTTATTTTGTAAAATGTGATGTGATAGAGAATAAATAATTTTCTGATCATATTTCATGGCTTATGATTTTTTTGTTTCCTATCCTTACGTGATTATCTAATCTTAAGAATGGAAATTTTACGATTAATAATTTGTATCGTTTAATTTTATAGTAAACGTTTTTACATTATGATTATTATCAAAAATTTGATAGGTCGGAAAAAACATATAACATAAAGTTTTTGACATTAATTTGTAAATAACAATCTCACACTTTTGATGATGACAAAATATAAAATCATTTTGTATAAATTAAAAGGTACAAATTTATAATGAGTTTTGTTCACATCTCTCCCATCTTTTTGTACGAATTCAAAAGGTATGATTAGATTAGAAGCAGGTTGTAGATGAAAAAAAATTGACGCTATCAAGATGCCCTTATGTATACTTACCTGTTCGGGGCACCAAGGGATCGATCTTACAAAAATTATTTATTACAAAACAAAGTTAGTGGTACAAAAGCAAGACAAATATCTTTTAATCATAACATTTAATTCAAGTCACCCAGAAGAGAGTTTCATTCAACAATTACGAGACTCATACAATAGCGAATGCAATTAATACATAATCATCATAAGATCAAACTAGATATAATACAAGATAATTAATCAATAAGTACACTACATACTTCATTAGAGTAAAGAGAGAAATTATACATAAGTCCTAATATTGATTATGATTCATAAAGATTGTCGAATTTTTGAGCCATTTAGGTTCTGGGATGACACATTTATGTAAATTTCTGTTGAAAGCTATTTTTTTAAGGTGCAGCGTGTGAAGTGTGAAGGTAATTACGGTAGTGAGAAGATACTCAAGATGAGCAAACATGATGTTCATCTCATCTCTTAAGGTTAAAAAAAGAGTTCGGTTATGAAGGCAACATATGTAAGTTGACCCATGGTATTCATGGTAGTTGTAGTAGAGAGGGTGGCCCATGATAGGTGGTTGAGGTTGTGGTGGAGATGGTGGTGATGGAGTGTCATGAATGTGATCAAGAGGAGTGATTGGTGACAAAGAGAGTGTGATATCCAAAGAAGGATGACTTTGAAGTGGTTGAGGGTTTGAAGGTCTAGGAGGAACATCCAAGATGTTATCAAGCAAAGGGCTCAAAAGTTGAAGAGAAGTTGGTTCATTTGACGATGATGATGTTTGATTGGTGGATAGATTTTTGGATGGTGCATTTGGAGGAGTTGGAGATGAAGAAGTTGTTGTAGGAGAAGGTGTGGTGGTGACATCTTCATCACTAGAGATGTTGACAAATAGTTGTCTAGGAGGGATTATGGTTAGTTTGATTTTCTTTGAAGGGTTAGAGGAAGAAGCTTTGGTGGAATTCATGGTAGAATTGTTTGAGAAAGATGAAGATGGTAAGAAGAATGAAAAGGATGGTTTATTTAATTAGAAAGAAAGTGATCAAAGTGGAAAAGCATGAGAATTAAGGAAACAAATTCCAAAAGTTGTTTAGTAAAATGCAGGAAGTTTAGCTGGGTCTAACAGAGAATAGTCAACTGCACAGAAAATCAGGTAGTCATAGTAAAATTTCCGTGACTTCTGATGGCGGTCCCATATATACATGGCGGTCCCAGAATATATTAGGGGGCCGCCCCATGTTTATGGGGGCCGTTCTCTGAAGGCATGAAAATTTTCCAGTTTTCCTGATTTTTTGCAGATCCTGTAAAAAAATCTATTTCCCCCTTTTTGCAATCAACTCTATTTCATCATGAATCATCTAATACTTAACAATTAAATTCATAACACTCATCATTCCAAATTCAATCAAAGAAACACATGTATGCATATTGACTAATAGATAAGCATGCATATCATCATAGAGGTAATTATAGTGTGTCAAGTACCATGAAAACAAATGTTTAGGATGATAAAATCGAAAGATCATCCAAGGCAAGTTATGTTGCCCGTACTACATACTAAGTTACCACTAAATAATATAAGTTTAAGTACTTAAGCTTCATAAAGTAATAAGTAATATAATTAATAATGTCACACATTTCCATATTGCTCACTTCTTGATATTTCTCCACAAGTTTCTGAGGCCTTTCCCGATTGACCTTAATCCACCAAGTTGCTCGTCTCGAATCTGAACTTGACGGTTGATGATTTCGGTTTGACGGGTGTAAAAGGGTTCCAAGTGAGGGTCAATGTTAGGTGGGTTTTGAAAAACTTGAGGAACTTCATTTGTTAACAAATTGACATAACGAATGGGGGAAGGAGTGCTTGCACGCGAGGTCCCTTTGCCATTTCCTCATCCAATCATCGTTAGATGAGAAGAAGATGGGTGGGTCAAAGGTAGTAATAATAATAATAATGTAATAAACCGAAGCCGAAATAAGACTTTTGGATCATGGTTGGCTCATATACCGATGTGATAGTCGTTTAAAGGGTGGAGGTAATAATAATAATAATAATAATTAGATATGTGGTCAGATAAAATTCGCTGCCGATGTGATAGTCTTCAAAAGAAGGCCTATAGTAAGAATAATAAATCCGAGACTGATAAAATTTTGCTGCATCTGGTCAGTTCACTGCCGATGTTGTAGCCTTCAAAAAAGTCGAGGATCTCCTGGTCGAAATAAGACTCCTGGACCATGGTCGGCTTGCATACCGATGTGGCAGTTTTTTAAAGGACCGGGGGGTTTAATAATGTTGCAATAATAATAATAAAGCCAAATTTCGACTCCGGGGTTATCCAAAATAAAGCCTCAGTCTCTGGACCCGTAGTTGAGTTATTTTAGATGAAATAAAAAGGATAACACCTAAATCATGAGAAATTAAAACCTTAAAATGGACCTTATTATCACCATATCATTTCTTTAGGAAAGGATTTCAATCTAATTGTGGTCTAAACTGGGTTTACTTTATATAAATAAGAATTTAATTTGTTTGTCACTAATAATAAGAATAAAACCCTTAGAGGACTTAGGAATAAGGGAGCGAAAAGTAGCTATGCATACACAATTAGCATTTATGAGTAGTGTTAGCATCTTAACTTGTATTTAACAATGATTTTGTTTTTAAGCTTGGTTTGGGGCGGGTGAAAAATTGAGGACGATGAATTTGTCCTTTTAGTGTTTCTTGTTCCGTGATCCTTAATGTTATAAATGTATGCATATAAAAATAGTAAAACGGGGGCTTTTCAAAACTAGTAATTTCTTAATCCCCTTTGATGAACACTTAGCTACTTTTTGAGGTAATTAATCTAAAGGCGTTGAAATTTTTGGTTTTCTAAGAGTGTATATGACATTGCGTGAGGACACGGTAATAGCTTGGTATAGGGGATTTTTGATATGTGTTTAATCACATATCATTTTTCCTTATTAAAATAAGCTTAAATTACCAAAAATACATAGAAAATGCATTGTATATGTGTATTTTGTGATTTGTATTGTGCAAGTATCGGATATATCAAAAAGGACAAAAATCAAAGCCAAATTGGACAAAACTGAGTACGGGATTAGAAAAGGATGAGAAAAGTAAAGCCGAAGGCGTATTCATTTTTTATGGGCCAACCCGTACCCGTTTCATGGGCCGGGTCAGCCCATTTATATTTGAAGTATATTAATCCTTAGCCTAAACATCAACCCTTAATCAAAAGTCCATTAACTAAATTCAATCCAATCCATAAACCCTTATCATAAAACCTGGCCAAAAACAAAGTTCAAGCCCAACTCCCATACCCGGTCAAAGTTAATAAATAAAAAATGTGGTCAATATTATTGTGCTTCGTTTTCCTTTCCATCCCAAAAAACCTATTTACCATGCAACCGAATAACATGGGGTAGATCCCTTTCACTCCATGCCCCTTGCTTCTAGAAGCCTGCCTGACACCTCTGATAGCACACCATTTAGCCACGCTGGCAATACCCTGAAACCTGATTGGATGATGGGACGTAGATGAAATCAAGGGCTCAAAATGATGGATCATGAGGCGGTTATGAATCAAAGGCTAGGATGAGAGATCATGGACGCTCCTCAAGGCTCTAGAATCATCCTCTCACTAATATAAATAGAGGAGTCCTCAACACACAGAGATATCTAGCTTTAGTGTAGTCGTTTTAGCTTAAATCTAGCTTATTGCCTTTTCATTATTGTATTTTCATTTAAAAAGTATTGTAAACGTTTGATTATTAATAAAATTGCAGTTTCATTTATATTGTGTTAGTTTGAATTCTGTTTTTACTATTATATAATCTAGCTTAAAAATGTGTTTTGAGATAACCTAATAAGCAATAAGCTCTCATTACTAGAAAAGCTAATACTTATTCAGTTAAGATAGCTCATAGCTTAACTGAATAAGCAGTGCGTTTAAATTCACCAAAATAAACTTGAATAAGCCATTTGGAAGATAAACCAGATCTGGAAGGGCTTATAGGGCTTATTTAGAGATTATTTTATATGCTAGCTTGTAGATCTAAGCTCTAAAGAGCAATTTAGATCCCTGTTAAGCTGATATCAATGTACATGTTCATTTTACCCTCTTGAGCTTAGTTTTCTGTCATTGCTTATTTCTGCTGATTCTATGCTTTTTTAATGTTTTAATATGCTTATTCTTTCTTAATGGTATTTTGTTATGCTTAGTTTTTAGCTTAATATTAGTTTGAATAGAGTTTCATAAAATCTGTCCAAAAAATAGTAAAACTGCTTATTAGTCATAGCTTATTAATTAGTGCTTAATTTCCATAAGTTTTTGCTTAAAAATCTTTAATAATCTTAGTTGTTAATCTGTATTCAATAATTAGGGCTTATTAAGACCTGTTTAAGTTTTTAAGTTGGTTTTAAGGATTTAAAGGGGTGTTTGGCATAAGCAGTCTTAATTTAAGTTAAGACTTTAGTTAAGACTACTAGGTTTAATTTTAGGGATTAAATCAGTTTTAATAAGCTTTTGTTAAGTCTTGAGGTTAGTATTAATAAGTTTAGATTAAGTTTAGTTATGATTAGAGTTTGTTTTATCAAAAATACAGGATTGTAGGTTCAATAGCTTTTCAAATAGTTCTTTTTGATAAATGCATTTGAGGTATGGTTTTTGAGCTTAATTTGGTTCTTTATGAATTTGCATTTAAGTCCTTTTACTTGGCAAGGCTTGTTGAATTCTTTTGTTCAAAATCAGTTGAGTTATAAGCTTGTTCTTTAGAGTCTTAATGTGAAGATCAATTTACACTTGGATTAATTTTGATTAAATCTAGCTTATAGCAGTCTGTGCTCAATTTGTTTTGAGTTTTTGAGTTTGGTAAAAGTATTTAGAGTCTTAATTTTTAACTTAAAGTTGTTAAAATAATCTTTAAAAAGCCAAAAATAAAGTAGTGTGACTGTCATTTGCATTTGCATATTCTAGCCTAGTTTTCAAAATTATTTGCTTGAATTTAGCTTATCTGTGTCATTTGAGTTTTAGTCTTAATCTGTTTTTAGCTTCTAGCTTATTTTATGTGCTTATTGGTTCTTTAGCTTAGCTTAAAGTTTGTCAAAAATCTTTTCAAACTATCTTTTTGTCTGCTGTCTTAATGGCATTTAGTAGTTATTCAGCTTGTTTAGTTTGCTTATTTATTCTTAAGTGCTTATTTAGTCTAGGTCGTAATATGTTTTTAGGTTTAAGCTTTTTCCAAAAGCTTATTAGTATTTTAGCTTAGCTTGAAAGTAGTTATCAAGTCCTTTAAGTATTGTTTTAGAGTCTGCCGTATTATTGCCTTTTAGTGTTTTTCAGCTTATTTTTTTGCTTATTTCATAGTCATATGTGCTTATTAGGTTTAGTTTAAAGTATGTTTTAGTATTTGCTTTTCTTATTTGCTTATTTAATCTAGAATCCCAAACAGTTATCTTAAAATATCAAAGTCTTAAAATAAAAATCTGTCACTTTTGTTAAGCTTTTTCCTAGCTTATTTTTAAGATCTGGTAAAAAGCTCTTTATTAATATTGTTCATTTTAGCTTATTTTATTGTCTTTTCAAAAGAAAAATAAAAAATGTTTTTATCAAAAAGGAAGTCACAGGGTTCGAACCTGTGACCTCCCTTACACCACACCAACACCTCAACCACTGCGCCCTGGGTCTTTTTCATAAGACCCTTGCATCATTAATTCCTTATACTTGTTTGCAGTTTGAGCTTATTCTTGCTTATTGAATTTTCACAGCTTATTGGAATAAGCTGTGAATTCTATTTTTCTTCTTAAATCTTTATTATTAGTTTAAGGACTTTTCTGATTTTTTTTATAATTTTTAGTTTTCGTTTAATATTTTTAATTGAATTTTTAGTTTAAATAGCTTTAAAACTAGTTTTAAAAATAATAAAAATACAAAAAAAAATATTTTCTGTTTCTAAAAATTAATTTTATTATTTTAGTTTAAGAAATTTGCATTTTAAGATTTTAGAATTTTATTTTGTCTTATTTGGTTAATTAGTTTGTTTTAATTTGCTTTAATTGTTTTTTAATTGTCGTTGGAATTTAGTAGTGCCTTTAATTCTAGTTTAGTGTGCCCTTTATGTGTTTTCCCTTTGCGATTTTTAGATTTAGAACCTAAAATCCAAAATATTGATTATTCAAGCACGCGATCACGAACCGAAACAAAGTTTTCAATTCACACTTCGTCGGGATACGACATCGGGGAGATAAAATATTGTTTGTCCTCAAGCAATTTTTATATCAAATGGGATACTCTCTATACTATCACTTATTTGGTATTTTAGGATTTATATATACATTATATATAAGGCTAAATAAACCATATCAAGTTTTTGGCGCCGCTGCCGGGGAGGTGTGTAACGATTATCGTGTTGAAGTTTAAAGATTAGTGTATTGAAGACCCTTCCTCGTGAAATTATCATTTTTTGTGAATTTTCTTTTATATAAAACTTAAAAAAATACAAAAATATTATATTTTTCTTGATTTATTTTTAAAATACCAACAATACTTTTCCTAAAGTATTGAAAGTACAAAAAAAAATTAAAAAAACCACAAAAAGAATCGTTTTGTCAATTGTTTAATCGGCTCACCTTTAGTTTAACAAACTATAAGAGAGGTATAAGGAGGGTTGATCCTACGAACTTCGATCCGAAAGGAGAAGGTTTTTAAAACGCTTCGCGCTTACCCGCTCCTCCACTTCTTTGTGCGTTTTCTAGAGATCTACCGTGAACTTTTGACTATCAGTTTAAAAAATATTTTTCTTTTAGATTTATTTCTCTCTTATTTAGTTTTTATTTAGTGCATGCGAACTCGCTCTTCATCGAATTTAATTGTTGAATCTTCCACGATTCCGAAGCGATGTAATCGTAGACGTTCCAAGCAAATAATCGAACCCGAGATTCGAACTATTGTAGAGACTCCTGTTGTCACAATGGCGGATACGCGTACTATGTCGGAATTACTCCAAGCACCCACCGAGGGTTACGAAGATGCAATTGTTATTCTCGCTATACTTGCCGAAAATTTTGATTTGAAAGTCGGGTTACTTCAATTAGTAACTTCGAGCTAATTTCAAGGTTTTCAAAGAGACGACCTTCATGATCATATCCGTTGGTTTAACAATATAACTTCTACGCTTAAATACAAAAATGTTCCACACGATGCTATCAAATTGATGCTTTTCCTATTTTTTCTTGAGGGGGCCGCCCGAATTTGGCTTGAAAAAGAACCCCCTCTTTCTATCCTTACATGGGAAGATCTCGTTTCTAAGTTTGTGAATTATTTCTTTCCTTATTCGAAGACTACGAATCTCAAGAACGATATCACGAATTTTCAAAAAAAGTTTGAGGAAACGTTTAGTGAGGCATGTGACCGATTTAAAGAACTCCTTCGTAAATGACCACATCACGGTTTTTTGGAATTGCACCAAATCGATATGTTTTACAATGCGTTGACTCAATCGGATCAAGATTCTCTAAATGCCGCCGCCGGTGGTAATATTTTGAACCGTACACCTCGAGATGCTTTGACGATTATTGAGAATAAGTCGAAAGTACGTACTTCACGAAACAAACCAATT
Source organism: Tanacetum coccineum (assembly GCA_026074375.1). Lineage (NCBI taxonomy): Eukaryota > Viridiplantae > Streptophyta > Magnoliopsida > Asterales > Asteraceae > Tanacetum > Tanacetum coccineum. The sequence continues at coordinate 46,523 of BQNB010016335.1, forward strand.
GTTTCAAAAGTGACTACTACTACTTCTTCTTCATCTCCTTTTCTGGATGTTATCGCTCTTACCGAGATGGTTAAGGAATTAGTGCTTATGAACAAGGCTAATCAACAAGCTTCCGTGAAAGCCATTGATGAGATTTGTGTGACTTGTGGTGGACCGCATCCATACTATGAATGTCTTGCTACCGATAGCAACACTTTTAATGCTTATGCTGCCACGGGGACCTACAATCAAGGAGGTAACGGATACCGTCTTCAACGAGACCCGAATTATCGTGCTAGCAACCAAATGGGACCTCCCGGTTTTCCTCCTCCGAATGTGCAAAACAATCAAAACTACAATCGGTACAATCAAAATCAAGGAAGAGGGCAAAACTTCAATCAAGGAAACAACAATTATCAAGCTCCGAATTTTCAAGCTCCGAATTATCAAGCTCAAGTTGGACCTTCGAATGAGTTAACAAACTACATGAAAAGTAATGAAGCTACTTTGAGAGCCATGCAAACTCAAATGACTAATATGAAGACGGAATTGCGGAATGAATTCAAATCTTCTCTTGATACAAGAACCAATAAGATAGAAAATCAAAACAATCAAATAATGAACATGTTAACCAATCTTACTATGCAAAAGCAAAGTCTCTTGGGTTCGGGATCATTTCCTAGTAATACCGTAGCTAACCTGAGAGGTGACGTGAAAGCTATTACCACTCGAAGTGGTTTTGCTTATGATGGACCTATGATTCCACCTACTCCTTCTCCTCTCCCGAAGGAGGTAGAACGTGAAACCGAGGCGATAAAGGACAAGGTGCAAACTACAAGATCAGAAAGTACCGCACACGTCCAACCTCTGGTTGTCCAAATTCCTATTTCGGAGCCCGAAGTTGCTCCGAAGACTAATCCTAAACCGTCGATACCTTATCCTTTAAGACTTAACGACCAAAAGCTCCATGAAAAATCTAATAATCAAATGTTGAAGTTTCTTCAAATCTTTCAAATATTACACTTCGATATTAGCTTCGCGGATGCTCTTCTTCATATGCCAAAGTTTGCTTCTACGTTTAAGAGTTTACTTAGTAATCCGGAAAAGTTGTTTGAATTACCAAATACTCCGTTAAATGAAAATTGTTCGGCGGTGCTCCTAAAACAGTTTCCCGAAAAACTTGGAGACCCCGGCAAATTTCTCATCCCGTGTGATTTTCCGGGAGCTAGATGAGTGCTTAGCCTTGGCCGATCTTGGCGCTAGCATTAATCTAATGCCTCTTTCCGTGTGGAAGAAGCTTTCGCTCCTGGAACTTACTCCGACTTGCATGACACTCGAGCTCGCAGACCGATCGGTCGCTCATCCGAAAGGTGTTGCCGAAGATGTCTTTGTGAAAGTAGGAAAGATTTATTTTTTGGACGACTTTGTTGTAGTTGATTACGATGTCGATCCTCGGGTTCCCCTCATTCTCGGGAGGCCTTTCTTGAGGACGAAACGAGCTTTAATCGATGTACATGGTAAAGAATTAACTCTTCGAGTCAATGATGAGGCTATTACGTTTAAAGTTGGGCATACTTCGAGATACTCCCGTAATTATTATGATGAAACGGTTCATCAAGTCAATGTTATAGACGTTGCTTGTGAGGAGTATGCTCAAGAAGTGCTCGGATTTTCGGATAGTTCAACGAGTGGCAATCCCACTCCTTCGGATCCTATCATTGCTTCTTCTTCCCCCTCGTTCACTTTTTTTAAAGGAGGAGATTTCATTTTGGAAGAGATCGAAGCTTGTCTTTCAAGTGATTCAATTCCACCGGGAATTGATGATGCCGACTTTGATCCGGAGGGAGACATTCGTCTTCTTGAGAAGTTATTAAACAATGATCCATCATCTACTCTCCCTCCGAAAGAACTTAATTTTGAGGAACTTAAAATCATCAAATCTTCTATTGATGATCCTCCGGAGCTTGAGCTCAAGGATTTATCGTCTCATCTTGAATAAGCGTTTTTAGAAGGAACCGATAAATTACCCGTCATAATTTCTAAAGAGTTAAGAGATGAAGAAAAGGTCGCCCTTTTAAAGGTTCTTAAGTCACACAAACGGGCCATCGCATGGAAAATCTCTGACATTAAGGGCATAGACCTCGTTTTTGTACTCACAATATTTTAATGGAAGATGATTTCAAACCGGCGGTTCAACATCAAAGAAGGGTGAATCCAAAAATTCATGAGGTTATCAAAAAGGAAGTTATCAAACTCCTTGATGCCGGATTGATTTACCATATCTCCGATAGTCTGTGGGTGAGTCCCGTTCATTGTGTGCCTAAAAAGGGTCGCATGACCGTAGTTGAAAACAAAGATAATGAGTTGATACCTACTCGACTAGTCACCGGATGGCGTATTTGTATTGATTACCGAAAGCTTAATGATGTTACTCGTAAAGATCATTTCCCGTTGCCTTTCTTGGACCAAATGCTTGAACGTTTAGAAGGGAACAAAAACTATTGCTTTTTAGATGGATTTTCCAGATATTTTCAAATTCCTATAGACCCGCAAGACCAAGAAAAGACCACCTTCACTTGCCCTTATGGGACGTTTGCCTACCGACGCATGCCTTTCGGCTTATGTAATGCTCTGGGCACGTTCCAAAGGTGCATGATGGCCATTTTCCACGACATGATCGAGGAAACAATGGAGGTCTTTATGGACGATTTCTCGATCTACTGGGATTCTTTCTCCTCATGCCTCTCCCATTTAGACAAAATGCTCAAATGGTGCGAAGACACTAATTTAGTTCTAAATTGGGAGAAATGCCAATTTATGGTAAAAGAAGGCATTGTTCTTGGACATAAGATTTCAAAGTCTGGAATTGAGGTCGACAAAGCTAAAGTTGATGTTATAGCTAAATTCCCTCATCTAACTTCTGTTAAAGGCATTTAAAGTTTTTTAGGTCATGCCGGGTTCTATCGTCGATTTATTCAAGATTTTTCTAAAATCGCCCGGCCGATGACCCATCTTCTTGAAAAAGATACCCCTTTCATTTTCTCGAAAGAATGTATTGAATCGTTTAATATACTTAAGAAGAAGTTAACCGAAGCTCCGATTTTAGTTGCCCCCGATTAGGACCTACCATTTGATATTATGTGTGATGCTAGTGATTACGCGGTAGGTGCAGTCTTAGGGCAACGTAAGACCAAACATTTTCAGCCTATACATTATGCTAGTAAGACCATGACGGATGCTCAAGCACATTACACTACTACAGAGAAAGAATTATTAGCCGTGGTGTATGCTTTCGAGAAATTCTGGCCTTATTTAGTCTTGTCGAAGACCATAGTGTATACGGACCACTCGGATCTCAAATATATTCTTTCCAAGCAAGATGCTAAACTGAGATTGCTCCGGTGGATTCTCCTACTCCAAAAATTTGATGTCATTATTCGTGATAAAAAAAGGAGCAGAGAATCTCGTGGCCGACCACTTATCTAGACTTAAAAATCCCCACCAAGATGTTCTCGAGAACAAGGAAATTACCAAAACATTTCCTCTCGAGACTCTTGGTATGGTAACCTTTCGTGGTGATTCTAGTACCCCATGGTTTGCTGACATTGCAAACTACCATGCGGGAAATTTTATTGTGAAAGGGATGTCGTCCCAACAAAAGAAGAAATTCTTTAAAGATGTTAAGCATTATTTCTGGGACGACCCCTACTTGTTTAGAATTGGTGCGGATCAAGTGATTAGACGATGTGTTTACGGCCAAGAAGCCGTTGATATCCTCACGGCTTGCCATAATGGACCTACCGGGGGACATCATGGTGCCAACTACACCGCTAAAAAAGTCTTTGATTATGGATTTTATTAGCCGACTATTTACCGAGATGCCCATGACTTGGTCACACGGTGTGACGCTTTTCAACGTCATGGCAAAATCTCGCAAAAAGATGAAATGCCCCAAAATGCAATTCAAGTATGCGAGATCTTTGACGTATGGGGCAATGATTTCATGGGGCCATTCCCGTCTTCTCGAGGGAATAAGTACATTCTCATGGCCGTTGACTACTTGTCTAAATGGGTTGAAGCAAAAGCGCTCCCCACTAACGATGCCCGAGTTGTCGTTAAATTTTTGAAATCTCTCTTCGCCCGATTTGGAACTCCTCGTGCTATAATTAGTGATCGCGGTACTCACTTTTGCAATGACCAATTTGCAAAGGTCATGCTTAAGTATGGAGTTACTCACCGTCTTTCTACCGCGTATCATCCACAAACGAGTGGACAAGTGGAGGTTTCAAATCGTGGTTTGAAACGTATCTTGGAAAGGACCGTAGGCGAAAATCGTGCTTCATGGTCCGATAAGTTAGACGATGCTTTATGGGCCTTCCGTACCGCTTTCAAAACACCCATTGGGTGCACTCCATATAAGTTAGTGTACGGAAAGGCTTGTCATCTTCCTATCGAACTTGAACACAAGGCCTATTGGGCCTTGAAACATTGCAATTTTGACCTCAAGACCGCGGGTGATCACCGAAAAGTTCAAATGAATGAATTAAATGAACTCCGGGATCAAGCCTACGAGAACTCTTTAATCTACAAAGAGAAAACAAAGAAGATTCATGACTCTAAGATTAAGGAAACCGGGGTTTTCAACGTGGTGATCGAGTGCTTTCTTCTATTCTTGATTAAAGATCTTCTCGGGCAAGTTCAAAACCCATTTGACCAGACCGTTCACAGTTGCTCAAGTTTTCCCTTATGGTACCGTTGAGTTATCTCAAATCGACGGGCCAAACTTTAAGGTGAACGGTCATAGACTCAAACATTATATTAGAGGGGACATACCAACCATGGTTGTCCTGGATCTCCAAACCTTCCCTATAGACAACTAAATTTAGGGACGAGTCAATCTTTGTGACTCATTAATAAACAAGGGCTTCGTGGGTGGCAACCCATTCTTATCCTAATATAATTATAATAGTAGTAATGAATAAGTGTCGAGTGAGGAAGGTTCGACTCTTCTTTTCTCGGTTCGTGGTGTTGTATTGTATGTCTCAGATTACCCGGATTATGAGACTGTCTCGTGCTCGTGGTTTTTGTCCTTGTTCACTCGAGCTTCAATCCTTAGCATGATTATGGGAATCTAATATCTAAATCTTATCGACTAACGTTTATTTTTGAGCATACTTAATAAACGGCTTTAGATTTACGTAGAGACCCTTCTTAAAACTTGAGACCTTGTTCAGTTCTAGTATGGCGAGGATCTATCAATTTGATTAGGCCTACAGTCGTTGTTTTCACGGTAATCGTTTTTACCACAAAAATACCAAAGTAAATTAAAAAAATTTAAAAAAATTTTTCCCCAAAAACATAAAATAAGTGTTTTGGTCACAATGTGAACTTTCTTGCTGGGTATAGGAATAAGATTAAGGTTTTGACTCTGATCGAGCGTATTAAGCTCTTAGCTTGTCCCTTTAACGGTATAAATTGACTAGCTAGTTTATTTGGCTAAAGGCATTCGCGGATTTTTTTTATTAAGGATTTTCAATTTGCGTAAGTAACGAGAAATGATAGAGTTGAATATAAGTTGGATGCTAAGCAAGGATTTGTTAGAAATCTTAAGAGATCATAAGTGTAATTTTTGGTTTTTCCTCCCCGAAGCTTCTAACCGGACTAATAAAACATGCTCTTTTCGGAAAATAGACAAGTTAGTGGTTTTATCACTTAAAAGTCCTTTTTAAATCAAAAAATTTAGACTTTTTAGTCTTAGTTCAAATTTATACTTAAAATTTCTAAAAAAATTCTCTATATATTGCGGTAATATAAAGTGTAAAAAAAATGATGAGGCAATAATAATAATAATAAAAACTGTGGTCTGATAACAATGTATACTGCTCTTGCCGGCTCACAACCGATGTGGCAGTCTTCAAAAGAAGGCCCATAGTAAGAATAATAATTCGAGACTGATAAAAGTTTGCTGCATCTTGCCGGCTCACAACCGATGTTGCAGCCTTCAAAAAGGTCGAGGATTTCCGAAGTCGAAATAAGACACCTGGATCATGGTCGGCTCGCATACCAATGTGACAGTTCGTTTAAAAGGTGGAGGTTATAAGTATAATTATATTAATGTTAAGTGTAATATATGTGATTTAATAAATATAGGGAAAATCTCTTTTTCTTAAATTTAAATATGCTTTTGAACTAAGACTATTTCGTGTTAAGTTGTGGTTTTTCTAAATGAATTGTTTATTTAACGGGAATCCTAAGAGTTTTTTAAACCAATGGTCCGTGAGTTCCGATTAACTATCTCTGTCGGGGGTGTTCATATTTATCTTGGTTGTCAAAAGCATGGCACCTAATCTGGGCTCGGGTTGGGATGTTACCGTGAAGAAGTCGCTACATGGAATGATCTCATGTTAAAATATGAGTAGTTGTTAGCATCTTAACTTATATTTATCGGTTGATTCGTTTTTTAAGCTTGCGTTTGAGACAAGTGAAAATCAGGGACGTGAAATTTAACCTTTTGGGCGCATTTTCAGGAAATTGAACGTGCTTCTTATTCTATGACCCTAAAGGTTATGAAAATAACTAAAGTCCAGACATTCTAGTTAGAAAAAGAAAAAGGAAAAATGTAAAAAATATGTGTGTTTTTTTTTTTTATTTAATTTAGTGATAGGATTTATAAAAATGGTTGTTTTTAAAACGGGGATTTACAAAACTATTGAGTTCTTAATTCCTTAAGATGAACACTTAGCTACTTTTCGAGGTAATTAGTCGAGGGGAATTAAGACTCTTAGTCTTCAAAATTGTTTACTTATAGCATTGCGTGAGGACACGACAATAGTTTAGTATGGGGGATTTTGGTATGTGCTTAATTACACATACCTTTGACCTAATAAAACGAGCTTAAAATGACCAAAAATGAACATATATGTTTGTTTTGCTTTGTATACTGTGCAGGTATCGGATATTCACTAAAGGACAAAAATAAAGCCAAAACGGACAAAACCGAGCACGGAATTGGAAAGAGAGCGAAAAACCAAAGCCGAAGACATAAGCATCTTATTGGGCCAACCCGTACCCAAGTTAAATGGGCCGAGTCAGCCCATTAAGCTTATTTATCAATCTAAGCCCTTAAATAAGCCCAAAATCCCTTTATTTAAAATCTGGCCCAAACTAAATAATCAAAGCCCAAACCAAAAAGCCCAACCATATTTCTGTTAAAACTGTTACATAGTCCTTATGTTTTACACCGTTAATCCTTTAACCCTTAACACCATTATCCTTTTCCCCTAACATTCGTTACAAATCAAACAATAAAATCATTTCCTGCCAAAATCACTATTTATCCATCCATGTCCTACCCTGGAACTAAATGACAAACCCATCTTAACCTTTTCTTCCCCATAACATGACAACCCAATTTAACATATTCCTTCAAGAAAAAGGCAACCACGTTGCAATCTGTAACACCCCCAAAAATCATCACAACGCAGCGGAATACACATGAGGGTGCTAACTTCTAATACACGCGCTCTGGATTACAACGAGAACAAAACCTCTAAAAGTGGCGTTTGTAAAACAATCTCATTGATTTTTAAAATCAATGATAATAGTTGTTCCCATAATTGCATCACCCATGGAAAAACTTGAATGTAACGACTCCAATGCAATCAAATATCCAAGCAGCTAATTCACCTAGAAAATACATGCTTAAAAGTATCAACATTAAAGTTGGTGAGTTCATAGATTAGTTTAAATAGGAATGTAAGTTTCAAATGAATGTATTTGTCCACTGTATCATCACAGTACCATGTAAAAATCCCAAAGATTTATAAGAATGCACGACACATTTTATGTCACAAAAGTTCCAATCTATCCCAAGATTTCTAAAGATGGCTCATGAATAATTTAATGTTTCCTACAAACTGTTTCAAGTATGTATGCAACTTTATTCTAAGGCATAGTAACTATTCGTATGGTCTTATTGTGCAGTATAAAAACAATGATTACGATTACTCTAAGTTCATGAAACTACGAGGCTGACTTGGCTGTATGCCTTTATTCAAGGCACCCGTTAAGAATGTACCATCGTTGGTGTTCTCCAAGATACACTTCCGGGACAGTAATAAAAATAATGTGTTCCCTCCATGGTGTTCCCTCCAAGAAACATCCCGGGCATGTTTGCAAATAATGTGTTCCCATTATGCGGTCGTTCCTCCAAAGAACACCCGGGCAAGTAATGATTGTTGGCCACGCAGGCGCAATCAAATAGTTAATCCGGACATGGTATAACGTTGCGGTTCCCAGTGATGGCAGTCACACCGAACGGGGATGTCAATCCCAAATAGATCTATCTTATAACATTCGCGCTTACCACCGTAATTAACAATTTATGCCACTTAAGCTAATCCATAATCATTTCAAAAAGTAAAGTATGCCATTTGTGACCCAAAATGAAGTCAAGTAATGTTCCACATATCGAGCTATGGTAATGAGTATGTAAACCAATTTGTAACAATCATGAAATGCATTTGTTAAACAAGATTGTTTCTCACCCCAAAAAAAAAACAATATATGGAAAACCAGTAAAACATGGGGCTTTTAAAATCTCCCTTGATCAAAGACCACGATCAAAATATCCAAATAAATTCACAACCGTATCTGCAACGATCTTGGCCACGACCTATAATTATGTTGTTCTATTATAATACACGTTTTAAATACGATAATCGATGCGTACATCGTAAGACGAAATCATAATATTTTTATATGTATAACTACATATATACATGTGATGGAGACATCCACTGGCGCGTCTTGAACCTTATACCCTAGTATATTTTATGTATATTATACTATTTTCCGTCAATATAACTTATCTCTAATATTTCAAGAAGGTTATTATTTTAGACCTTCTCGTTTTTAGATGCGAATACGATCTTAAAACTATTAATTGAAATAATTTACTAAACGACCTTTAGTTTTGACTCGCTTGTTTAATTTATAAAAGCTGGACAATCTCGCGGCAAAGTAAAACGTCATTACGAACAAACTTTCGTTGTTCGCCGGTAGGCTGAAAACGGACTCGAAGTGCTCAAATCCTTAATTAATAACTGTTAGATTTAATATATATTAAAAATAACCTATTTTTCTACTAAAGTGTATATTCCGATTTCACTCCAGTTTCTTCGTTATTGGGAGTTAAAAGTCCCGTTTTATATCAAAACGTCCGTCAAAATATAATTTGTTATATTTTGTAAACCAAAGTCTGACTTTTCAAAGTCTCGAATCCCGAATCTCATGTTCCGTTTTCTGCTCACAATTATTCCGTTATAAAAACGCGCAACAGTCCGTTTTTAGCTCAAGAACTCATCTAAATACATTTATATTGCTTATTACTTAATATCAATACGTTTTAATTATTTAATAAAACAATATTATACTTAGACGTCGTTTATGTTTCATTAGATTTCATCACATATAGCCATTGTTAATATAACGAATAATCGTTAATAATTATGGTGCAAAAACAAAACGCACCCTTTTTGTGTCTGATTATCAAACCAAACAAACCCCTTTTGTTGTTACAAAAACCAAAACGCACCCTCGGCGTTTAATAACCTACAACCCGACGCACCCTTGTCGGTTGTTAACCCACGAAACCAAACAAAACAACCCTTTTGATTTTGACAGCCAACCCGGCAGTCCCCGGCTGTCCCCGCAGCCAACCCTACCCAAACCAAACAAAACCAAACCACCTTTTTGGTGGGTGGCTATCACAGCCAAACACACCCTATGCGGTGACGGTGGTGGTAAACCAAACGCACCCTTGTGGGTCGTTGGCACCCAAACGCAGCCCAGCTGCTGACCCGGACCCCAAACGCACCTTTATTGTTAATAACCAAACAAACCATTGGACCCCAAATAGCCCTCGTGGCTGCTAAACCCACCAACAAACGCCCTTGTGGGCTGTTTTATTAAAACGGAAAGCCCCCTATCTCGATTGAGTCTCTAAAAACCGAGCGACCCTTTTGCAGACTCGGAGAACCAAACGGCCCCATGGCTGTCCAACAGCCAAACACCCCTTTCTTGTTAAATGACATAAACCAACCGCACCCCATGGCTGTCTCACAGCCAAACGCACCCTTATTCGACGAAAACACAACCCAATCGCACCCCATGGCTGTCTCATAGCCAAACGCTCCCTTATGGCGGCGGCAGCCCGCCAAACGCACCCCAAGGTGGCGGCTGCCGCCCCTTTTGGCTGAATACATGAAACCAACGAACACCCCTAGTTATATACCACATCCAATCGCACCCTAAGCTACTAGTATGAACAACCAAACACGCCCTTAGGGTGGGCTGTCACCGAAACAAAACACCCTTGTGCTGGTGTTTAACAACGATCCAACCTACCCCTTTGTGTTGGTGTGGATGAAAATGGGACGATGCTGATGATGAGCGGAGGGTGGCAGGGTTTGTTGGCCCCCTATTTGTTTATATTATATCGCGCGCTACGTCCGGCAGGTGTTCGAAAACAACTTTCTTGTGGGTAAGCTTTTTTTGGGGCTTTGGGGCGTTAGTTTCGCGCCGGCGGGGGGGGGTTCGCGGTAGTTTGGCTTAGATTCGTGGCCTTAGAAAATGGGGCTCGTGGGCTCTTTCTTAGATCGTTTATGTGGCGTTGGCCGTGGTCTTATGCTACTCTTCGGCACGGTGGCAGTGGTTGTGTGGAGTCGCAAGTGACTCTTAGTCTTCTAAAGTGTTTACTTATAGCATTGCGTGATGATACGATAATAGTTTAGTATGGGGGATTTTGGTATGTGCTTAATTACACATACCTTTGACCTAGTAAAACGAGCTTAAAATGACCAAAATATATCAAAAATGCATTATATTTGTGTGTTTTATGATTTCTGATGTGCAGGTAACGAATATTCACTAAAGGACAAATACAAAGGCAAAACAGACAAAACCAAGCACGGGATTGGAAAGAGCATGAAAAGTCAAAGCCAAAGACGTATGCGTCTTAAATGGGCCAACCCGCACCTATTTAATGGGTTGGGCCAGCCCATTAAGCCCTTATCATTAAAACTTATAAGCTAAAAAGTCCAAATCCAATCCATAACCAAACCGGCCCAAACCAAAAGCCTAACAAATACTTAACCATAATCCCCCTAATATGTTACACAGTTAGTCCTTAAGGACTAACACAGTTAGTCCCTTCCTTTACACCGTTAGTCCCAAGTCCTAACCCCGTTAACCCTTTTACCCCAAATAAACCTTAAACCTTTCCCGCCAAAACATCACTATTCACCATCCCTATCGTTTACCCTGCAACCCGACAAACCCACTTAACTTATTCTCCCAAGAAGATGACAAAGGGGGTGCCATGATGGAAATCCTATGAAAGGTTATTGGTTGATGGGACATGGAGATAAATCAAGGGCTGAGATCAATGTAAATGGATTCAAGGGCTCAGATTAAAGGCTTAGAAAGCACAACTCTAATCCATCTCACAGAAGAAGCATAAGTCCAAGACCTAGAACCTTCTCCTTCATCTACAAATAGGGCCATTAGGGCAGCAATTAGGGCATCTTTTTTTTCTTGTAATTTACAGCTTATATTAGTTTGTTTTAAGCTTATTGTATTTCCTTTAAAAAGCATTATACTCAGTTTTAAAGTTTTAATGAAATTCTAAGTTTATTGTTAAAATTCTGTTTTTTAGTTAATGCAATCTTATGTTTGAAAAATGTTTTGGTAAGCTTCAATAAGCTCTTGTTCTCTTATATTGTAGCTGTTTTACTTAAATTATATAAGCTTTTCCATAGCTTGTAGAGCTTAAGCCATTTTCACTCAAAAATCACTAAAAAGCTATATGGTTGATAAGCCAAATTTGGACGGGCTTATGGGTTATACCAGCTTGTTTCTAACAAGCTGGAGCTTGTAGATAAGCTCTAAGAGCATGTTTATGCCCTTGTTTTGAGCAAAGGGCTTTGTAAGTTAACCTTTCCATTTTATAGCTTATTTACTGTCTCAGCTTATTAGACTGCTTATTTTCTGCTTTTTACTTCTTATTATTGCTTATAATTGATGTTTATTGCTTATTCATGCTTGCTTGATGTTTAGATCTCACTTGTTAATGTTTTTAATAAAATCTGCTAAAAATACCAAAAATATGCTTATTATGTTAGCTTATTGTTTAGTGCTTAATTTTAGTTGCTAATTGCTTAAAAGTGCTTAATAAACTAATATCTTAATCTGTTTAAGCTTTTACAAGCTTTTATACATCTGTTTTAAGTTTAAAATGGATTTCAAATACTTTAAAGGGTGTTTGGCACAAGCAGTTCTAACTTGTGTTAAAACTGCTTGTTAGCCTTTTGGCCCTTAAATCAAATTTGAAAAGCTCAAATTAAGCCTAGAAGTTAGTTTATAAAAGTTTTTATGGTTAAAAAATCAGATTTAAGGTTTAAGCTAAATATAGTTTGAATCTGTGGTAGTTTAGCTTATTAGAACTGTTAGAATTGTTAGATCCTTATAAGTTGCTTATTGGTGTTGATTTCATGTTTGTTTAGGGCTTAATATGCAGTAAAATGGTTTTGGTTAAGTGTGCATTAGCTTGTGAGATTTAAGTCATAATATGTCAAAAGTGTTCGTTTCAGTTTAAAAGCTTAAAAGTCACTTTTCAATCTCAGGATTAGATAAGTAAATGGAAGTTTTAGGTTCTAATAATTAGGGCACAAGCTTATTGTTGTATAAGCTCAATCTGTTTAAGCTTAGTTTGGGATTTAGAACTTATTTAGTAGCTTAAATTTAGGGCTGCATTTAGTCTTTTAGCCTTTTAAAATCTTTTTAAAAAACCAAAAACATAGGTTTTAACTTAAACTGCCTTTTTCATTAGCTTTTATCTAGCTTAATCAGTGTTCTAAAATGCTTATTTCTTGCTTATTCTAGGTCCTTGCAGTTCAAACTTAATCTGTTTAAAACTTTTAGTCTTTAGTTTTAGCTTATTGAGTCTTATTTTTAAGCTGCTAGTATTTCTTTGCAAATTTTCTAGGTTATTTCTTTTCCAAGTTGCTTAAATATTGCTTATTGGTGTAACTAGCTTATATGACACAAGTTATTTTTAGTTTTTAACTTATGATAAGTGCTTATTGGTCCTTAAATTTAAGCTCAAAGTTGGTCAAAAGTGTTTTTTTTGTCTGCTGTCTAAGTGGTTTTAGCTGTTGCTCAGCTTATTTTATTTGCTTATTTTGAGTCATTAGTGCTTTTTAGGTTTAGGAGAAGATTAGTTTTAGTTTATTTGACTTTTCTTTTGCTTATTGTGACTTAAAAGCCATACAGTTTTAACTTTTAGTCACCTAGCTTAAAAACCAAGTCTGTCACTTTATAAGTCATTATTCTATCTTTTTTTCTTATTCAATTTTCTAGAGTTTAGCTTATTTGAGTTCTCCTAGTATAAGTCTTTATCTGTTTTTAGCTTTTAACCTTTTTCCTTAGCTGATTAGGCCTTTATCTTGGCTTAAAAATTAGTCAAATGTCCTTTTGGTGTTTGTTTTAAGCAATGTGTCTTTTGGTTTGTTTTAGTGCTTTCTCGGCTTATTTGCTTGCTCATTTGTAGTAATAAGTGCTTATTAGGTAACTTAGTTTATTTGTTTTTAGCTTGTTTGCTTTACTTGTTTCTTATTTAATCTTTAAAAGTCCCAACAGTTTAGCTTGTTTCCATTTAGCTTAAAAACCAAATCTGTCACTTTAAGTAGCTTATTTCTGGCTTATTAGTGCTTTTTAGAAAAAGTTCCTTTTTTAAAGTTGCTTATTTTGGTCTTATGTTTAGCTGTTTTAAAAAGAAATAAAAAAAATGTTTGCAAAAAGGTAAGGTCCAGGACTTGAACCTGCAACCTTCCCTTCATACACACCAACACCTTAACACACACTCTCATTACCAACTCGCCCTTGGGTCTTTTTTGTTATACCTTCCAACCATTTTTCTTTTAAACCCTTTTTCAAGTTTAAACCTTTCAGCCCAATTTAGCTTATTTTCAGCTTATTCAAATAAGTTGTTGGACCCATTTTATTTTACCTAGGATTAGCTTTGTTCAAAGTACTTTTCTTGATTTTTTCACATTTTTATAAATTAGTTTAATATTTTTTATAATATTTTTTGATTAAAACTTTTTTTTATTTCAAAAGAAATAAAATAAAAGTTAAAAAAATATAATTCTTTTTTCTAAAATTATTTTTAATCATTTAGGACTTTTATAAATTAAATTTTCATTTTTAGGATTAAAATTCGATAATTTAGGTTTTTAAGTCGCGTTTTTAGATTCCCGTTAACGTTTTTAGTTTAAATTTTTAATTGCTTTAATTATTGCTTGCATTTATTTGTTTTTGCATTAGTAGAAATATAATCCAAACTCAAATCAAAATTTGATCATTCAAATCACGTGATCACAAACTTAATCACGATTCTTAATTCACGCTTCATTGGGATTATGACCCGGGAGGTTTTAAATTTTACTTTGGTTAAAAGTAATTTTCTTGAAAATCTTACGGAATACTTACTCTTAATATTATATATATATATATATATATATATTATATAGGCTATTAGATCTTTTTATCAAATTTTTTATGTCGCTGCCGGGGAGGTGTGTGCAATTATCGTGTTTACGTTTGAAGATTAGTGTTTGAAGACCCTTCCCCGTGAAGTTATCGCTTTCATTTGTGTATATTTTCTTCTATTATCAAGTAATCAAAAATACCAAAAAAATTGAAAAACAACAAAAACAACCGTTGTGTCACTTATGAAATCGGCTCACCTTTAGATTACAAACCATAAGAGAGGTATAAAGAGGGTTGATCCAACGATCTTCGACCCGAAAGGAGAAGGTTTTTAAAACGCTTCGCGCTTACCCGCTCCTCCACTTCTTTGTGCGTTTTCTAGAGAGCTACCGTACACTTGTTTGATTATCGGTTACAACAATATTTTCCTTTTTATTTTTAGTGCATGCGCACTCGCTCTTCATCAAATTTAATTGCTGAATCTTCCACCACTCCAAAACGTCGTACTCGTAGACATTCCAAGCACCCACCGATGGTTACGGAGATGCTATCGTTATTCGCGCTATTCTCGCTGAGAATTTTGAGCTTAAACATGGTCTTCTAAATCTTGTAACTTCAAAACAATATTACGGATTTGAAAAAGAAGATCCTCATGCTCACATTCGTTGGTTTAACAAGATTACTTCCATGATTAAGTATAGAGATGTGCCTAATTCATCGATTAAGCTTATGCTTTTTCCCTTTTCTATCGAGGGGTCATCCCGGATTCTTGGCTCGAAAACAAGAACCCCTCGTTCTATCTTAACTTGGGAAGATGCAGACAACAATTGCTTTCTACCTAAGTCTTATCCCACCAAACTATCTTATCATCCTATCCAACCACAACTAGTCAACACCGCCGCACGACACTGAAATTTACGATTTTCACACAACATAGGATCAGACATGAATCCGATAGCATATCTTGTCGCGAGAGGTAAGTGCTACCGACCGTTTCACGGCGATTCTCCTTCGTAACATAGCAATTAGCCCACAAATCTACCGTAAGTTATACGGAAAGCCTATCTAGTTAACTCACATCTCTTCTACTACATGCTTTAGAACCCCAAACTCGATCAACCTTCATACTCTTTCCGACAAAGATGCACAACTAACAAGTAAGCGCGCTAGGACCAATCTTAATTCTTGCGCACTCTGAAAATCTACTCGAGATAGCTTTTGACAAATTATGGAAAACAAGTCAAAAGTTCGCAGCTCACGAAACAAACCGATAGCGTTTTCAAAAAGTGAGTACGAAGCTCTTCTTCTTCTACCAGACCATTAACATTTTACACCATAGATTTCGCTGCATAGTCTTGCACACGCTTCCACTAATACAATCTCATGACTTTGCTCAAAAATCTTCTCGCTCTAGCTCCCGTAATAGAACTAGCGTATCTACTTAGGTCTTATGCCTTTTTGATACTACTCTTGGTGGTTCCGCAAGCTCTTACCACGCTAATGTCTGCCACCGTCTGGCATAGTTTTTTTCTGGAATACTCATGATGAATATCCATGCTTATATTCAACTACACAATGCTCTCTATCTCTTTTTATCTCTCTAAACTATAATACAGAGTTAGAATGAGAAATTTACAAAAAAAGGAAAATACTCATTGTCTCACTGAACTAGAGGTTCTGCTAGAACACTAAAACTATACCCAATAAACCACCAGGTTCTTGACTACAATCCCGAAGCATTAAATGTGCCAAAATAATCAACTACCACGTCGCGAACTTACTTAAGACGATTATGAATCAAAAATATACCTATGTTGTATACATAATCCAGGAAATCCGAATTATCAAGCTCCAATTCCAGAACCCATAC
Source organism: Tanacetum coccineum (assembly GCA_026074375.1). Classification (NCBI taxonomy): domain Eukaryota; kingdom Viridiplantae; phylum Streptophyta; class Magnoliopsida; order Asterales; family Asteraceae; genus Tanacetum; species Tanacetum coccineum. The sequence continues at coordinate 62,922 of BQNB010016335.1, forward strand.
ACCATATCAATGTATGCTCCTTCTCGAATGAAATTGTTTTAACTACCCAGACGTCAAATGTAAACTGTAAATGGCTATTTATAACATTAGAACACAGCAATATGCAAAAGTCTCCTGTTTACTTCATAACATTGCGTGAGGACACGGCAATACCTTAGTATGGGGGATTTTGGTATGTGCTTAATTACACATACTTTTTTCCATTAAAAACGAGCTTAAATGACCAAAAACAGACAAAAACTGCCAAATATGTGTTTGTTTTGCATTTGTGTTGTGCAGGAAACGGATATTCACAAAAGGACGAAAAACAAAGCCAAAAACAACAAAACTGAGCACGGAATGGAAAAGTGTGAAAAAAACGAAGCCAAATCGAAGCCAAAAAGTCAACCAAGTCAAGAAGTCAACAAAAAATTCAAACAGTCAAAGTCAAAGTCAACCCCAACAAAGTCAAGTTAACTCCGAGAAGCTAGATCAGAAAAGAATATAACTTGAGGGACTGAAATTGCCAAATCCCAAAGTTATATTACTAAGATAAAATGACAAGGGCTGAAATTGCAATTTACTGAAAATGTGACTCTAGGGGCCAAAACTGCCAAGCCCCTAAAGTTATATCAATAAGGGACTATCTTTGCAATTGGTTTATATGAGTTGAGGGGGCATTTCTGCCAAGCCCCAAACTCATATCACCACAAGGACTGACTTTGCAAGTTGAGTTATAACCCTCAGGGACTATTTTTGCCAACCCTCAAATAACTTCACACCACAAGGACGAAAATTGCAAACCATCTTATAACTTTGAGGGACCAAAGTTGGCAACTACCTAAACATTTCCCTGTTACCCACAAACCAAATTTCCCGCCCCTTTTAAACCCAAAACCACTCACGTGTCTTCTCCCCACTCTTTACCCTACAAACCTACCAAAACCCCATGGTTAAACACTCATCCTCCCCTCCACTACCACCACAGCCCAACACTATTGCCAACTTGGCAATCTCACTATTTTCAAGCAAAATCAAGGGTTGTGATGACGATCCAAAGAAGCACAGGACCTAATCTATGGCCAAGGATTGATTTTTGAGTTCCACTCTCACCAAACTAGCACAAATGTGCCTTTTTACCTCAGTAAAGAAGCACAACTCTAATGAATTGAAGATTTTGGGGTTCGGGTATAAATACCCACCCTTTGGAAGCCATGAGGATGATCTCTGAATTTAGCATTTTTTTATAATTTTTATGTTTCTTAGTTAAATCCAGCTTGTACTTTCAATTTAATGTACTCTTTTTTATTCAAGTTAATGAAAAATCAAGTCTTTCTCAATATCTTATTGCTAGCTTAGTCTTTGTTTTAACTACTGAAAAAGGGTTCTCAAGGTTTTAAATTCATTATATAAGCTGCTGAAAGCCATAAGCTTCTTCATAGCTTATTTGGTTTTTAAGTAAAAATAAAAGGTTTGACCATAAAATTCAAATAAGCAAAAGCATGGAAATGCCAATTATGGATGGGCATTGGGTTATTTGATTCAGAAATCAATGGACTTAGGGGTTAATTAGGATTAGTTTTAGGTTCCCTTACTTTGGACTTTTGTAAGTGTTCATTTTTAATTCTCTATTTTTTACTTAATATTACTGTAGCATTACTTATTTTCCCTGTTCATGTGCTCATTTTTTCTTATTCTACTTCATATCAGCTTAATATGTCATAAATTTGCATTTTAGATCATAAAGATTAGTCACAACCAATTTCCAGTTAAAACTGCTCATTTTAAACTGCTCCATAAAGCTTAAGCTTTTTCAGCTTATTGTTGCTTATTTCATGTCTAATTGTGCTTATCTATGCTCATTATTCATGCTTAGATATCTGTCTTTGAGACCCTTAGTTTAAATCTCCAAGAATCAGCTTTAAAAGCCCTTTTTAAGTCTTAAAGGGGTGTTTGGCACAAGGTGCCAAACTGGGTCAAATTGATATAATAATGGTTGGGTCATTTTGGTATCTTAAGCAAGCTTCTTTTAAACCATTTTAATCAGTTTTTATAAATTTTAAAGTCTTAAAGTAGGTTTTGAAGTTTAATCTACTAGTTGTCAAAACCTGTTGTTGTAAATCCATCTTGAACTGTTCCTAATTGATTATGGTTATGAAGAAGTTTTTAAGGTGTTGTTAGTATCTTGTCACATGTCCAAATGCAGTAGGAAAGTGTCATTTAATTCCTCTTCTTGTTAGCTAAAGAATTTGTCATAAGCCTAAGTCATTTTTTTGTGAAAGTCCTTTTTCAATTTCATTTTTAGGTTTGCAAAAATTTGTTCTTAGCTTCTATAATTTTGAGCATAAGCTCATTTGTTGCTAATATATATCTGTTTTAACTTAAGATTGATTTTCAAGCTTATTTTCTGTTTTTTTTAAGGCTGCAATTGAGTCCTTCTCTTTTAGATAGAAAACCACAGTTTCCCCTGGTGCAAAACCTCATTTTCTCAGCCCTTTTAACTGCTTATTTGCTTTAAGCTTTGTTAGTAATTTGCATTCTTAGAAAGCTTATAGGCTGAGCTTCAAGCCCCCATAAGCCTCAGCCCTTAAGTCACCCTCTTGGTTGCTTATTTCTAAGCTATAAGTAGCCATTGTGGCTGTTTGGCTTTGCAGTTTGCCCTGGTGCAAAAGCCAGACTTTAAGCCAGCTTTTCTTGGCTTATTTGGTTGTTTTTACTTGCTGAATTTTGTCCTTAGTTGCTTATTAAGGCAGTCTCTTGGCCTGCATTAGCTTTTTTTCCTTTTCCATTTGCTTATCTTTGCTAAAATTCCAAAAAGAAATAGAGTTTTCTGGCTTAAGCTTAGTTTAGCAATCTGTCAACCTTTGACAGCTTATTTTGGGCTTATTTGTGTATTTCATAAAAAGTGCTAGTTGAGAAAAATGCTTATTTTCATGTGCTTAATTAGTTTGTAAAAAAAATTGAAAAAAATAAATAAAAGGGGAAGCTTGGAAGTCAGGGGTGAGCTAGGGCTCGAACCCCCGACCTCAACAAGCCTCAACCCTCTATAAACCAACACCTCTACCGCTGTGCTACAATAGCTCATCCGGTAGAGGTTGGTTTAGTTTAATATTTAAGGGCTTTGTAGCCCCTTATGCCTATAAGTTGTTTGGGCTTATTCAACAGCTTATTTGATAAGCTGGTTTCCCCAGCTTATTTTTCTTAGGACTGTCATACTTGTAGCTATTTTGTGTAATTTTTCTAGATTTTTTTTGTAAACGTTTAGTATTTTTTATAATTTATTTTGTTTAAAAACTTTAAAAAATAAAATAAAAGTCAGAAAAATATAAACTTTTTTTTAAATTTATTTTGTCATATAGTTTCTAGGAAAAATATTTGTTTTCTTGTAGGGTCATTTTTACAAAATTTCATCATGCCTCTCCCATTTAGACAAAATGCTCAAACGGTGCGAAGACACTAATTTAGTTCTAAATTGGGAGAAATGCCATTTTATGGTAAAAGAAGGCATTGTTCTAGGACATAAGATTTCAAAGTCCGGGATTGAGGTCGACAAAGCTAAAGTTGATGTTATAGCTAAACTCCCTCATCCGACTTCCGTTAAAGGCATTCGAAGTTTTTTAGGTCACGTCGGGTTCTATCGTCGATTTATTCAAGATTTTTCTAAAATCGCCCGGCCGATGACCCATCTTCTTGAAAAAGATACCCCTTTCATCTTCTCGAAAGAATGTATTGAATCGTTTAATATACTTAAGAAGAAGTTAACCGAAGCTCCGATTTTAGTTGCCCCCGATTGGGACCTACCATTTGAAATTATGTGTGATGCTAGTGATTACGCGGTAGGTGCAGTCTTGGGGCAACGTAAGACCAAACATTTTCAGCCTATACACTATGCTAGTAAGACCATGACGGATGCTCAAGCACATTACACTACTACGGAGAAAGAATTATTAGCCGTGGTATATGCTTTCGAGAAATTCCGGCCTTATTTAGTCTTGTCGAAGACCATAGTGTATACGGACCACTCGGCTCTCAAATATCTTCTTGCCAAGCAAGATGCTAAACCGAGATTGCTCTGGTGGATTCTCCTACTCCAAGAATTTGATGTCATTATTCGTGATAAAAAAAGGAGCGGAGAATCTCGCGGCCGACCACTTATCAAGACTTGAAAATCCCCACCAAGATGTTCTCGAGAACAAGGAAATTACCGAAACATTTCCTCTCGAGACTCTTGGTATGGTTACCTTTCGTGGTGATTCTAGTACCCCATGGTTTGCCGACATTGCAAACTACCATGCGGGGAATTTTATTGTGAAAGGGATGTCGTCCCAACAAAAGAAAAAATTCTTTAAAGATGTAAAGCATTACTTTTGGGACGACCCCTACTTGTTTAGAATTGGTGCGGATCAAGTGATTAGACGATGTGTTTACGGCCAAGAAGCCGTTGATATCCTCACGGCTTGCCATAATGGACCCACCGGGGGACATCATGGTGCCAACTACACCGCTAAAAAAGTCTTTGATTCCGGATTTTATTGGCCGACTATTTACCGAGATGCCCATGACTTGGTCACACGGTGTGACGCTTGTCAACGTCAAGGCAAAATCTCGCAAAAAGATGAAATGCCCCAAAATGCAATTCAAGTGTGCGAGATCTTTGACGTATGGAGCATCGATTTTATGGGCCCGCTCCCGTCTTCTCGAGGGAACAAGTACATTCTCGTGGCCGTTGACTACTTGTCTAAATGGGTTGAAGCAAAAGCGCTCCCCACTAACGATGCCCGAGTTGTCGTAAAATTCTTGAAATCTCTCTTTGCCCGATTTGGAACTCCTCGTGCTATTATTAGTGATTGCGGTACTCACTTTTGCAATGACCAATTTGCAAAGGTCATGCTTAAGTATGGAGTTACTCACCGTCTTTCTACCGCGTATCATCCACAAACAAGTGGACAAGTGGAGGTTTCAAATCGTGGTTTGAAACGTATCTTGGAAAGGACTATAGGCGAAAATCGTGCTTCATGGTCCGATAAGTTAGACGATCCTTTATGGGCCTTTTGTACCGCTTTCAAAACACCCATCGGGTGCACTCCATATCAGTTAGTGTACGGAAAGGCTTGTCATCTTCCTATCGAGCTTGAACAAAAGGCTTATTGGGCATTGAAACATTGCAATTTTGACCTCAAGACCGCGGGTGATCACCGAAAAGTTCAAATGAATGAATTAAATAAACTCCGGGATCAGGCCTACGAGAACTCTTTAATCTACAAAGAGAAAACGAAGAAGATTCATGACTCCAAGATTAAGAACCTCGTTTTTAACGTTGGTGATCGAGTTCTTCTCTTCAATTCTCGATTAAAGATTTTCTCGGGCAAGCTCAAAACCCATTGGACCGGATCGTTCCCCGTTGCTCAAGTTTTCCCTTATGGTACCGTCGAGTTATCTCAAACCTATGGCCCAAACATCAAGGTGAACGGTCATAGACTCAAACACTACTTTGGAGGGGACATACCACCTATGGTTGTCTTGGATCTCCAAACCTTCCCCATAGACAACTAAATTCGGGGACGATACAAGCTTAGTGACTTATTAATAAACAAGCGCTTCGTGGGTGGCAACCCATGCTTATCCTAATATAATTATAATAGTAGTAATGAATAAGTGTGAAGTGAGGAGGTTCGCCTCTTCCTTTCTCATGTTTCGTGGTTTGTGTTGTATGTCCAGGATTGCCTCGGATTATGAAGACTCTCGTGCTCGTGGTTTTGTCCTTCGTTCACTCGAGCTTCAATCCTTTGCATGATTATGGGAATCCAATATCCTAAATATTATCGACTAACGTTTATCTTTAAGCATACTTAATAAACGGCTTTAGATTTATGTAGAGACCCTTCTTAAAACAACGGTGAACGGTCTGGCAAGCCTTTCTTCTTCTTTTTCTTTAGCTTGTAGCTTGAAGGCAAGTTCTTCATCAAGCCTGAGTAGATCTTTCTTAGACATTTTCTTCACAAGTTCTGGTTTAACCATTTTACCTTTACCCTTGTCCTGAACCTTGACCTATGATGGTCGTTGTGAAGAAACTGTTGTTGTAGGTGCTTGCTCCTGTTCATGAATAACAATCCCTTTATCCTTGGGTCTTGTGTTAGCAGCTGTAATTGTTGTAGCATCATTTGTTGTTGTTGTAGTTGTACCCTGCTCTGATTCTTGTATCACAACCTTATTAGCCTTGGGTTTTGCACTCTTCAACTCTACCAGTGCTTGAGCCAAAGTAATTTCAACATCACTAACTGTTGTAGCTGTTGTAGTTGTAGTTGTAGCAGCACTAACTGGAATTATACTAGCAGTACTAATTGTTGTAGCAGCAGCGTTAACTGTTTCTTCAGCAGTTTTAACAACATATTCATTGTCAACAATCACCTCATCACCATCTAAGTCATTAACACCAAACATATCTTCATCAGTGTGAACATTGACCAAGTAAATGTCTTTATTAGCATCAATATCAACCATCCTCCCCTGTTTGGATGCATCCTCCTCACCCAAACCTTCTTCATCAGTGGATTCTACTCTTCTAGATGAACGAATCTTGTATAATCTTTTAAACCCATGAGTTCTTGACCTCTTTTTCTGTTCAAGCTTCTTGACCCTCCTTTTCAAACTTGCAATCTCATTAGCTTGAGTGGTCTTTATAGTCCCCAAATCAAGAACCCTTTGTTGTAAATTGGTACATAGTTCCATCAATTCCTGATGTTTCAGACTATCATCACCACTTCGAAGTGTGTTACCACTACAAGAAAATTGTGCCAAATTGGGAGGGTTGAAAATTATGCCAAATACTCAAAAAACCGTACCAAATACTATTTGGAACGGGGTTGGCACAGTTTTGGCTCCGTCCTAAATATGAGGGTGCCAAATACATTTAAGTCGGGTCGAAGACGTGCCAAATAGTATTTGGCACGGGCTTTGGGACGGGTTGCTTTGGTATGCCATGAGTTAGCACTACTAGAAAATGGACTTTCAGCGACGGACTATTCTATCGGAAATCCGTCAGTAATAGTATTTTCCAACGGATTTGTGACAGAA